>JAOEGS010011545.1:0-27362 GCA_025447755.1 Corythornis vintsioides | reverse complement strand
GACCCAGAATCCAAGGATATAGCTCCATTTTCATTTATGTTGAAGCTTTGTATATGAAAAAGAGGAAAATTTATGATGCAGAAAGAAAAATAACGATGTCCAAACTGCAAAAAGCAAAAGCATATTGCAAAATGCAAGGCATATTCAGCTTTGGTCTGATGCTGGTTTTAAGGCTGGTTTCAGTTGGAAGTGAATACATTCCAGTGTCTGTAAAGCAGGAATTTGTCAATGGAGTTCTTTAGGGTTAGTGCCAGCACCTCCTATCAACTCCGGTGCAGATGTGGGATGGGGAGACAAGGCTGGGCATTTTTACAGTTTTTCTGTGCGTCTGTCTGTCCAACACAGTCATGGTCTGTTGGTCCCCAACAGCCAGGAGCACTGATCCCTCAGGTAATGGCTGCAGCAGACCTTCAGCACAAGCACAACTGCTGTGTGAATGTAATTTCTTCATGGATTGCTGCTCATGGTAATTAATATGTACAACATTAGTAACTGTTGAGACATGAAATGCTCTCTCAGGGAAGAAGTTGCTGCTCTGCTGACCCTGTATTTTGCACTCTCAGTGAGAGTTCCCTAATAGTACTGAAGTCAACCCTTGGTAAAACCACACAGACTTTTCTGAGATAAATGTAAATCTGTAGGCACTTATTCTATTATGTGAGCAAATACCATTTTTCTAAGAATGTTGGTTGGAAACAGCAACAAAAAGCAGGCTTAAACCCAGGAAAAGCATGGCTGCTCTCAGCAAAGACACCTAATTCCTCTGTAACTCTTAAATCTCTGTATTTGGATGCAGAGTATTTCTGCAGACAGAAATGTGGCTTTCGTTTGGTTTATTATAGTGCCCCTGCTAAGTCAGTTGCCTGCCACTGAGCCAACATTTACTATCTTCTGGTAAGAGTGCTCTGGTTTCATCATCTCAATATAATGAGGTTTATATTATTTTTATAATTGTAATAGAAGCAGCCTCAGGTCCTAATCAAGATATTGGACTAATTGCTATGGAAACCTAATTAGGCAGACTGTGTTTCCAAGTCTGTAAATATTTATACATGCACTTAACTGTCTGCATGCAGACCAAGCCACCCCAGCCATGCGAATGAAGTTTAGCACATGGTCTAGTGTTGATAGGAGTGGGAGTCTCCTTTAAGACAAAGTTTAGCTGTGCTGCAACAAGTAAAAAGGAGCATGTAATGGCAATCAGACTGGGATCGTGCATGTGCAGATGAGGATCAGATCAGATAGGGGCTGGTTTATGGGCTTGAGTTAAGAGCCTAACAGAACTTTGGAGCTGCTGCATTTGTTTATTATTATCTTATAGAATAATAATTAAAAATATGTGAGTCACTGTACCAGACATAAACATACATAAAGAAATACAGGGATGTATGAAGTCTCCCTGGCCAGAATAAATGAACAGGTGTCCTGTGCCATTTCTTAGCGTAGCATGCTAAACATTCTTTGAAAAACGTTTTTAAGCTCCATTTTAGAACTTGCTCAGCAGGCATGAATCAGTTCAAATTTACATGTTTATTGCAGCTGAGAGAAAATTCAGTGTTAGCTTCAGTCTAAACACTTTAGACCACTAAGGTATTAACTTAAGAAGCTGAATATATGGAATTAATCAAAACCCTTTCATAAACAGATTAATGAGAAGACAAAAATGCACAAGTACAAGCTGCTAGGCTTTGAACAACCATATCTTCTCTAGGGCCTTTATTTATTTATTTATGTTAACAAGTATTTTAATTAATTTCGTTACACATCAGTTGTGGGAACAGTGAGGTGGGGTCAATTTGCCAAACATAAAGACCTGCTGGGAGATAGAAATATAATATTGTAGCTGGGGCTCTCTGCATGAAACCCCAAGTCCTAGTGCTGATCTATTATTTCTGGTTTTTCTCTCTGACCTCTGTGCTTGCTGCAAACTCTTGTCCAAGTCCTGCTGCCTCATATTCAGCCTTCCAGTTTTGCATGTAGTATTTAGCCTCCAAGATGGGAACAGTGGTAGAGAAAGGGGCTGTTTAAATTAGCACGAGACCAGCAACATCCAACCAAGTGTAGCAGACTCACTGTCACAAAAGCTGCAGATCCATTTCCCAAGGCTTTCTGCTCAAGTACACTGTCCATTTTATGCCATTCATTGTTAGTAAATAACTTTGTATTCAGAAAGCAGTGAAACACTCCAAGAAAAAGAATAAAAACAACCTCAAAAGCAAACTTACAAGAAACTTCTGCGACCTTTTTTTAACCCTTGTGCTTGAAGCAGAGGGTACAGACAGGAGATAGGGCTGCTCAGAACGAATGTTTCCTGTGCTGCCTGAGTCACCGCAAAGTTCAGCAGAGCAGTCCTGTCGAGGACGCCCTGCAGACCTCACTCACCATTCAGAACTGTAAATTTCCTTCCTGAGTTTGTTAGCACCAAACAATGTGCATAAAAAAACACACCCAAGCCCACTATAGCTGCTTGTATTATGCAAAAGAACTAATGCATAAGCAATCTGCCACCTTTATTGGAGCCGAGAAATGTGACACCAGGCACCACAGAGAGTAGAGCGGCAGCTCTTTCAAACCTGGAGATAAAGAAGGGTTCTTAGTAGGGCTGAAAATTTCTCATTAAACACTTCTCTTTTAACCTGGCTCTTGAGTAACCTTATTTTTTTACCTCCTAAGTTACGTCATTTCTTTACAAAACAGCAACTTCTTACCAAACCACCCAAACAAGAATCTCCTCTCTCTTTCTTAATCCCAATAATTTTGACCCTGAGAAAATATTACAGGATGTGCCTCAGCAAAATTTTAGTTCAAAGACCTCAAGTCCTCATCAGCCTCCAAGGAGGAGATTTCCCATTGGCTGTCCTGACCCTAGGAAGAGCTCCCAAAAAAAGGGGACTAGTGGTCAGGGGTGCCAGTGCTAATGGGAAACTGAGTCTGAGCAGGGCAGCAGAGCTCTGGGAGAGAATGAGGCCAAGCTCCTGGTGTTCCATCTCCACAAACAGCAAGCCTGAATTCCATTTCCTATCTTTCAGTCTTTCACTAAGATGCCAAACTTTCTTCTTATAAGAAAATTACATTCCAATGGCTGCTGAAGTTAAGCTTTAACCTAAGAAAGTTTCAACTTCTCTTTCTAGCTGAGGTATCTCTTCTAAAGTCTGCCCAAAGTTTCAAGATGAAAGAAAAAAAGCCATGGGATTCAGAGAAACTTGAAATTTCTGATGTTTAAAAGGTGAGTTTGTCTTTATAAAGTGAGCTTCTCTTTATACGTCAGAGAGGAGAGTAGCAGAAGTGACAACAAAACATGCAGCTATTTTTTGATTTGCAGTTCACTGTGAAGAGTTGTTTTCACCCTCTCCTCCTTCTCCCTTTAGGAAGAAGTGTTAAATTAGCAATGAAAACAGCACATTAGCTGACAGGTACTGCAAATAATCTAATCATGAGACAACATTAAAAAAAACAATTCAGCATGTTGTGGGTATCAGGGTTATTTTCTTCAGCAATTACACCTTGGGAAAGCTCTCCTTAGATATTTAACGGGCTGCAACTAAAGAATTTTTAAAGCACATTTCAGAGTTGCTGGTAATTGAAAAGGATCTAGTATTTCATCCTCACTGCTAAGTTTTACGACTGATTATGGCACACGACAAGTTCAGCTTGTTCACTGGGAAGCTGGCAGTGCCTAACACCAAACGCTGCAAAGGAGAGCTTGTCTAGGCATAAAAGGAGAAGAGACAGGATGCAGTGCTGGGCATCTTGAGTAAAAAGCCTTATTCAGCCAAGGTCCAAATTTTTTTTTTTTTTAATGCTTATTTTTAAGTAACTGTGAACTTCTGCAATAAGTACTGAGTGCTACTTGGCTCCTTAAATAGCTGTGATGATGAGCTGGCACTCGCTTCTGTTACTATGTGAATTTATGGAGCTGTTGTCACGCTTTGTTAGCGGAAATATATGGTGGTTCTGTCATAGGGACCGGACACCTATAATTCTCATTTTCTTTTTCTGCTCATAAATCCCTGCTGCTCAGCTGCACCGTTATTATGCTCGGGCTGCTGCTATAATCCCATCGCTGGAGCAAGGCTATCGCAGAGCCTCGCAGGGGAAGCGCTGAGTCACCAGTATCGCTCCAGTGGAGATGAAATGCTGCACTGGGCTGGTGTCTGCCTGCATTGCAAAGGAGATTCATGTGCGTACATCTGCTTCAGGGGCGGGCCAGCAAATAGCTCACGGGTGGATGCTGAAAGACACCCAGTGCCTTGGAACTGCCACTTGTTTGTGTAGGCTTTGCCATCTTGGGCAGCATCTCATGTCTGCCTCACTGACACCAAAGCAGAGGGACAAGCTTTGCCTTTTGATTTCTCTCTTAAAACCCTGCCCTTTCTACCCAGTCTCCCTGCTTTTTGCTCAGGTCAATGCACCAGCTGCGCAGGACTTGGTTGTACTTTATTTGTGTGCATAAAGCTTTGCCTTGCCCTGCAGCGCTCGGGAAACACAAAGTCTTTTGTTGCTCAGACATCTCCAGTCTAGCTCAGGATCGGTTTGATCCTGCTGACTGCCCTCTCAGACCCCATGCCTTTGCTGCTGGGTTGCTTTGTCTAACGCTGGAGCTTCTCTGTGCACAGATTCTACCACTACCTCTTGTGTGTCAGCTTTGCTTCCACAGTCAGTCCCTTCTCTCTGCTCCTCTGGCCTCCAAAACACTTTCATCTTGCCCTGCGACACGCTGCAGACGGCCTTCTTTCATCTTCTCCCTTCCTGTGGAAATGCCCTTTCAAAACCTGTGGTTGGCTCCATCCAAATCACTCTTTGAGGAGCCCCTTTGCAGTTGGGCATGTCACTGCTGCATCTCCTGTGGCACCTCACTGAGACCCATGCCAACCCACACTGTGCTGGAAGCGACCACTACTCTGTTGCCTGACCTCTGGGAAATTACTGCTCTCCCCTGTGCCTCTGTTTCTCTTTCTGGCTTTCATCTGTCTTTCTTGCTCAGGCCAGAGGCTGCTGTCTGTGACAAGCCTAATGGTACCGTGACAGCCTGGTCTCTGTTGGGAATGCTGCTGTAACACAGGTAATAACCGTAGTGCTGTAAGCTGTGTCCCCACTATCAGCCATGTCCCCGCTGGAAACAGTGTCCCTGCCCAGCCCCTCATCTGCACAAACTGCAGTATGGCCTGCCTCTCATGTTCATTGTTTGGAGACAAATGAGCTTTCCCAGGGAGAAAGTTTGATTTGTGTGGCCTCTCTCGCACCTTTGTAGGAAGAGTAAAGACTAAAACATGTCTGTGTTTGCTCCATCTTTGGGCTGACTGCACTATAGGTCTCAGCCCCACATTGCAGCAAAGGACAGTGCTGTGACTACATCTACTCATGACCCTGCTGACAGCCCAGAAACCACCAAGAGCAGTAGCTGGAGGTTGTGATGGCACTGAAATGCTTCTGGGTGGGCTTCTGGTGCTTCTGGCAACTTCCAGGTTCCTTGGGAGCTACCAAGCACCTGTGACTCATTCCAACAGCTTACAGGGGATCAGCATCAATGAAGGACATACCCCATAGGAAGGGAAAGTCCTGAGGACAAAGGACCACCACAGTATTTGTCTCATGAAGCTTGTACCTCTCAGAAGCTATGCTATATTCTTTCAAGTCACTCCTGCAGGTACTTTATCTGTAAGTGATTCACCACCATGAGGTGTCCTAGGACTAAACCCCTGCGGCAGCCATGCACTGAGGTGTCACAAAGCTTTGTCAGGTATTGAGAGTCTCCTCACCTCCCTGAGGGACTCAAGGTTGTCCCCCATCTGTGCTTTAAGCAGAGAGCATGAAGAGGGGTTGGAGACACAGAGTCTCTCTCCTCTTCCCCCAGCACTGTGTCTCAACCTGTCTTGCTGGAAAGAGGTCTATTGATCAGGATCCATTGCCAATTATTTCCCGGAGAAGCAAGCACTGATTGAAGCAAGGTTTGTGCCTCTGACACATACTTTCCTCCCTGGGGCAGTGCACTTACCTCCTGTTCCACCAGCAGAACAAGGGAAGGGCATAAGCCAGCCCAAGGCTGTGATTGCTTTCTAAAAAACAGAGTGACAGAGATGGCCGATGATGGGCACTGACTGGAGAAGCTTAATCCCCTCTTGTCCCATTTTGACAATAAAATTACACATTTTGATAGTGAAAGCTTCCACCTGGAGAGCTCAATGAAAAGCACGGGGATGTGTTGGTTCTAGGCAGGATTTTGCTCTGGTATTCTTCTCCTCTGGAGCTTTCATAAGTAGGTTTCTTTGCTACCACAACAGAAAGAACACCTCTTTCATAATGAATTGTCTTCAACTACCATGAACTAAACGGAGGGGTTTTTTTGTTTTGTTTTGTTTTTTAAATGTGGGAGCATAGAAAATTTAAATCTCTGTTGGATTTTTTTAAGCAATTATTTTAAGCACTGTGAATAAACAAAGAGTGCCTGAAAAACACCTGTTATTTTTCCCATCATAAGTTTGGCTGCTACTGAACAACCAGAAATGCTGCTCTTTATAGGATCAAGTGTGTTTATCTGGCAGAAGAAGAATGGGGTTTGTTTTCACTGTGGAATAATGTAATGGCTGCTGTATAAAGTGCAGCACCAACTTTTATTGAATAGGAGGCATGCGTTCCCTGGCTTCCTCCTGGCTGCTTACAGACTGGTGAGACTCACTTGCTTCCATCCCAGAACAGGCACTTCAGACCCAGGCAGAAGAAACTGGGATCATTTCATTAGCCACTTCTCAAAATTTCTGGATTTGCTGGGAATACGGAGCTGAGTTGTAATACAAGAATTGATTCAGATCTAGGTCTCAGCCTTCTTCTGAAGAAATCAGAGGCTGCCAAGTCTGGGCTTCTGAACTTCAGTAGAAATAAGATCTATCACAAAGTCCATATTCCCAACAAACACCGAAGAGGGAAGTGCTGGAAACAGTTCTGAGATGTTCTCGTGATCAACTGTTTCCGCCTTACTCCTTTTCCCCATCTCCCTGCCTGGATACTGGCAGGCTGGAAGTATCAGGTGAAGAGGATGCTCACACTGTAGCATCCAGAGCGTGCACAGTCAGAACAGTGCATGGATCTGGGGCAGAGGTTGTCAGTTCAGAAAGAGTTGGGTGGCTGAACTGACCTGATGAAGCTGACACTTCCTTCTTTTCCAACCTTAACCCTTGTTGAAGGTTGTTGTCTCCTCTTGCCTATTCTCCCTCTGTGTAGAGCTATGCTACAGAGCAGCTAAGAGGGACCCCTATGAGCAGGACATGGCCTCAAGGAAAGGAAAGGAGAAGTCAGAGGTGTCTGTGACTCCATGGCATATGAGACAAGGCACAGGGGCTGACAGCAATGGATTTGCAGTATGCTCTTTGTACTGCAAGTCAGGCTTGAGGTGACCTGACCACTGATCATTCCACAAAGACAGTAGAGATCCTTTGTCCTCCTTCCCTTAGGTAGCAACTAACCACCAGTGTTATTTTTCAAGTGCATGTCTCAAGACAGCAAGGCTTTCTAACAAGCTAAGACAAGCATCACATCAGCCCCTAGCAGGGATGATTTTAGCAGGGACATCTGTAGAACTTGATTATAGCTAGCCAGCATGTGCTCTACCTTCTGGGTTTGTTGGTAGTATGGGAGGAGGGTTTTTTTACTAAATGTTCTTGCTTCTCAACAGTTTCTCATAAACCAGGGCACATTTTGAAACTCATTTTGGGGCTCAGTTAAAGCCCAGAAAGAGAAGACACGAGTGAGGTGAAGGTGGATTAACTCACTTCTGTTGGTGCTTGTGTTTTTGAGTGGTTCAGATATCCACCTGGCTGGTTTTCACCCTTCTCCTACTGGTCTGTTATTGGTTCTGCACTGGGTCTTCCAGTTCTCTTCCAGTTGAGCTCTCCTGAGCTGGACATGGTGTGGTGACAGGAGGGGAGGAGGATGCCAAGCACAAGGCAGAACATAGGTGTGCACACTTAACTTGCTAGTTTAGCAAAGCACTGCAAATCAAGCAAAGCTGCTTGGGATATGAACAGCTGTAAGGGAAGAAAAGAAATTGCACCAATTTTACTCTTGCTTCTGCTCTTCAGAAGTCTCCATGTGTGAGCACATAGGCAGCCAGTTTGCTTTGCTCATTCTCCTGCATGGTGAACGGGGACAGCAGGAACTGTTGCCAACACTTGACTAGTGGCAGAAAGGATGTTTTTAGTGGTTAAGGTGTAAGACAGGTAGCAGAGACCAGGCTTCCATCCTGGGCGTTGCTACCAGTAAATTGTGTGTGAACAAATCCCTCAGGCCAAAATTTTCATTGCCCTGCCCTTCTGAAAATCAGGCCATGAGTTGCGTAAACATGGGTGTAGGTACCTAGCAGTAGGCAGCCAGGTAGGAACATTTTGGCTTCAATCCCTGTGCCTGAGTTACTTCACTTATAAAATGGGTATAATTCTCTGCTACCTCGAGGGATGCTCTGAAGCACAACTCTATTGATGTTGGTAAAGCATGTCCCAGCTCGCTGGATAGCTATTATTCTACACTTGACAAAAACTGGAAATGGCAGAGCTGAACAAGTGTTCTTGGTGTAGTTTTCTTTGTTGTCACTGGACAGCCTTTGAGTCACAATTACATCCCCTGTAGTGAGACAGAGCAGACTAGGTACACTTTGGGTGTTGACACAGCTCCATGTTTCAGCTTTAAAAAACCCAAGCATCCCAATGGGTCTGTCCCCATCCATCACTGCTCCAGGGTACTTAGACTGGCAGCAGGACATGTATCTTTAACCCTGGGAAGGGAGGTAAGAGTTACCGTGTACACTACACACTGTGTAGAGTGACTTTGGAAGGTCCTCCTGTTAGGAACAAATTATGTTTAGATCTTCTCAAGTTTATGCAGTTTGTTTTCTTGTAGCATGAACTCAGCATCTCTGCTGTAAGGCCAGATGCATACAGAAGTGAACTAAAAGAGCAATTTGATTCAAAACAACTTTGAATTTGGACATTCCTCTTACGTGAAAAAAAGAGTCTCTTCCTTTGCTTAGCATGAGATGCTGATAACAGGAAGCATTTCCATCAATTTCTCATGTAGAAAGTTCCTTCATTCATCCCATGATTTCCACGTAATTATAGATGCTCATACCAATAGAACAGTGCCCCATCTTCCTTTTCCCAGCAACCTGTCTCAGATGCTCATAAGAGAAACATAGATGATGCACCATTTTGTGCTAAGAAACAGATATTTATATTTCAAAAATCTATTACAAGATTCTTATTTGCACAGTGCTGGCAGAACAAATACCTCCAAACCTCGCATTTAAGAGTCACTTCCCAATTTAAATCATAAGACACAGACAATAAGACTTTTTAATTGAAAATGTAAATGCTTGGTTTTAATCTCTTGTCCTCTTGGAAACTAGAGGTAATAGAAAGGAAATAGAGGTAATTTTGTGAGAAGTATTATCCTAGGATTCCCTTTTTGGTCTTATCCTGAGGTGAGGTGATTTAAGTTTGGGTGCCTAGCTCAATTACAGCTGATCTATCTTCTGAGTTTCAACCCTCACCATAATGACAAATGAACCTCCATGCCCACCTTTGCACCCAACTGGTTTCATATCAGGTAGTTTCACTGCCCACACATTGGTTAGATAAAAGAGGAGTCTTCATCTCTTTTGCAATCCTCTTACCTCCTCAGAAACCTTCTGCAACCTGCATTGTCTTGAACAAAGGGTGAGCTAAAAGACGAGTGGGATACTTCATTATAACCTCTGGCTGTGCAATGAGTCACACCTGTGATTTTGAAATGCAAAATAATAAATTAAGAGGGCAGTAGTGAGATTGAGCTGACAACCTGATAATAAAAATACTGGGCAACTTGTCAACTTCAGCTGAGTAACCAAAGAACGACACTTTCTGCCAAGCACAGGCAAATGAAAGACTCTCTTTGCTGCACTGTTGTCATGTTGTGGCCAACAGCAATGTCTAGTGGTTCAATAAAATGTAAACACTGACTATATTTTCTAGAGCCAACTCATTTTTGGCCTCATGGAGAAGAAAGGTTGAAATCTATGAGTCTGAAGTAAGGAACGAGAGTCAGGGCTCTTGCCTTTGTCTTATATTTACACTAAAAAATTCTCCATGACTCAGTTTACCTATATGTAGATGACTTTATACATGGGGTTTAGAAAAGTTTAATTTCTCTTAGCCTGATTCTCAGAGGGAAGACATTGATAAATATTCTTTTTTTAATTGACTTCATTTCCTCCATGGTACAAGACTGTGCCGTGCAGGTCAGGCTCTCTATGCCAGCCCAGATCAGTGTACACAACACTAAAAAGACACAGTATGATGTATTGCCAACAACTTGGGATAGAACTCCACAAACTAGCTTTGAAGAAAAGGGAACAGCAGAATGCCATCCTTCCTCCATCATCGGGCTTCAATAGTAGTTTAATGCCCTTTACATGGTGAGACCTTTTTCATTAAAAAAAAAAAAAAGCCAAACCAAATCAAAAAACAAGCAAACAAACCAATCAAACAAACCCACATACAAAAAAAACAAATAAAAATCCCACCAAACGAACAAAAGCCAAACACACACACAAAAAAACCCCCACCAAAATAACAAAAGAGAATCAGAGTTTGGGTAAGAAACGATGCCCTTCCCTATGGAAAAAAAAATAAGGAAAAGACTTGTCACCAACATGTCTTCTCCTTTGGGTGATTATGTGAATAGGTATTTTCTACCAGGAAAGCCAGGCTCCTTTGTTGTTCTGGGCAAAGAGCTTGCTCTCTTTGTCTGTGAGGGGGAGGAATGCTCTCGGTGTTTCTTTGGAGAAAGGTGGGGCTGCAGCTGTGTAACTGAGATGTTCACGTGGAGCTTTGGCATGACCCAAAATTGCTGTCAGGACAAAAACATCTCCAAACAAACCAGAAAACTTCTCAATGGAGTAAAATCCCTACTGAAAGCGTACACAGAAATCTACTCTCAGCAGCAGGGTGGGAAAGCCCCTAACACAACCACAATATTTCTAGTCTTAAAGAGTAAAGGATAAAGTTAAAAAAAAACCAACCTGCAATTATTTCTCTTTTCCTATCATTCCAATAAATATGATATAGGGGAATGGACATTCTACTAAGAGGCAAAGCCATTGTGTTCCCTGTAACTAGGCAAAGGATGGGCTATTTTACTTCTTGGATGCTCAAAGCTGGAACTTTCGGCTTTTGAGCATTGCTGTTACAAAACAAAGCAGTGGAGTTTTTGCTCATCACAATTGCACATTTAGATTCACAATATGACACCTTGGCTGAGCCTGTGTATGCTATAATGTGTGAAATAATGACAATTCCAGCCGTTGGGACAGCAGTGATTGAATTGCCAAGAATGTACCCATTTAGACCAGCTGTGAGCTGGAGGATGGTTCATATGAGCAGATGGGTGATTTCCTTGCACACACAAGCACCTCTGACACAATCACCTCTATTCAAGTAGTCATTTTTCTGTCTTCAATTTCACAGTTTCTTAGTATTTGGCTTGTGGGCCACTGGGTATTGCAGTGACAGAGACAGATCTAGATTGTGTCTAGTTGGCAAGTGAAATGTGCCATTTTTAGCATGAAGTATAGCCTTTTATGTTGCAACAAGATAATAAATATATTAGAGTAGATCAGCACTGTCTTGAGGGATTTGGGGCAACAGGGCAGGCTGTATCCCAGTGTCACTCACAACTTCATGTTGATGTACATGTACATGCCTGTGTCCATATTTTACAAAAACAGTTCCAGGTCAGGATGCCAAATTTTTCTTGAAGCAAGTGAATGTGGCACTCAGCAAAGAAAGCGCTCAGGCCCTCTTCTTGGCCATAAAGTGGTGACAGAGAGGTGGACAGGACAGACCCCCACTTCCCCAAGCATGTACACAGATTTAATCTACTGGGACCTAGAAATGCTTCTCAGATATATGTCCATAGTGAACAACCCCTCAGAAGGTGTCATGGGCACTATTGCAATCTGTTATCTTTAACTCCTCAAACTGAATGACCACATAGTTATTTTCAACCAGGGGAAAACATCAGCATGACCAGGAAGAGATCTGAATTCATATTCTTACCTATGCAGTGAGACATCTCTGTTTTCTCCGCTGGTGCTGCCTGCCAGGGAACATGTGGACAAAGCAAGATGGTACCTTCTGTCCTCCTACTAGTCAAAAGCTGTTGGCAAGCCCTGGAGGCTGGACATGCTTCTCATTGCAGCAACCTGGAGTGAACATGGAAAGCACCTGGCTACTGTGCAACAAGGGCTGAAAACAAACAGACTTGACTGGAAGTTGCCACCACAGTCCTGCACATAGCAGAGGAGCTTACGTGAGATACAAAACAATGCACTACCTATTACTAAGGAAAACTCAAGCCACCATTTGTCCCTGTACAATTCAATTTCCAGTTCCAACATAATCAGGAGACAGTTTGGGATGGAGGATTCACTGGGCCTGATGCAATGTTCTCACCCTGGGATCAGATTAGTCCTAACCCAGGATCTTATGCAAATCCAAGGCTGAAGGAAGCTAGGGAATGGAATAAAAGAAAATCCCCATGATCAAGGTTGTTGATAAAAGCAACAACCTCCAGCTGGTGAGCAGCACCGCCCACAGACTGGCTTCTGGCATGCCAGGCTGGGCAGAGGCTCAGGTGGCTAATGACAGTCCGGGACAGTGAGTGCGCCCACCGGGTAAGAGCACAACAGGATGTTGTCCCATCCCACGCACAGAACAGCTCCATCTGAGCAAGCAGGATGCTGTGCCAAAAACGTGGACAGATGCAAACATATATTACACACCATACACGGGGAATCCTGGGGCAGCTGTACTGATTTCTCAGCTGTGATGGCTGTGGGGAGTGGTTGAGTATAGACACCATGCAACCTTCCATTTTCCTGGGCTTGCTAGATAACCTCTGTTCAGCGCATTATACATCTACTTTCTAGTGCGGACAAGGTACTGGAATTAAGGGGGTCTTCAGGATGACTGTGTCTCCTACCTGCTTACAAGTAGTGCTCACAGAGTGTTTGTTGTGGCATCCCTTTAGTGAGAAGGGATCTATTCCAGTTATCACAGTTACTATGACTGGAACCAGGTCCCACAGCTGTTTACAAAGGAGCTGATAAAAGCCATTCAAACGGCAGCATCTTTTCTTCCCTGCTCTCAAAGCACAGGGTAGAAGTTGCAAAAGTGTAGAATAAAAAGCATTGCTGTTAAAGAAACAACTTCTACTAGCCATTGTGATCCCTGATAATTACTCTTCCAAACCTTTCCCAGTGCCTTACAGATGCTTGATGACTGCTCAGCAGTCCTACCTGGGCAAGACTCTTGGTATCTGGTATCAACGTGACTAAGACCAACTTGCAGGTTCTGTCATTTACCATTCCCAAGAAACTTTCTCCTGAAGGGAGACAAGATACAGGGTTGCACCGACAGGTATTTTTCCCAGTTAAGCAAGTGAACGGTGTTATGTTGCTGGTTGACATTTAGAGCAGAACAAGACAGATAGGAGGAGGATGTTGCAACCTTGTTTATGTTGGCAGTGGATGGGGTTGCGAAAAAGCCCTAAGAGAAAGTAACAAACAAAGGGTGTGTCTTGAAAGGAGGCTGAGTTCAGAAACCTTTGCACAATGTGTAGGCAACACGTGCAAGAGCCAGGTGATTCAGAGCTGCCGTTCCTACACTCTTGTGACCTAAATCCCCAACGAAAGGGACTAGTATGTGCAAATATGACAAGAACCTCCTGGCCTCTGGTCCTGGTTTTCCAGGAAGAACTCTTCCTCCTGGCCCTACTGTACAGAATTACACACTAAGGTGCAGTGCAGTACACTTTGAGGGTTGTGTTTCAAGCCTCGGGGATTGTTTATGATCAGAATCAGGAGTAGTGGCCCAGTATTTTAATCTTTGTGTGGCTCTGTGGCTGGGTTTCTTTTAATATGAAGCTGCTCTTCACCTTACCTTTTGTAAGTTGACCCTTGTATGAATATTTTAGATTATTTCCATTTGTTTGGTTTTGGGTTTGGGTTTTTTTTGCCAAACTAGGAAACAGCTTTTGTTTGCTTGGGGGAGCAGAAGGTTAGTACTCAGTGCTGAGTGTGATGCTTAAAGAAGTCAGCTTAAAGAACTCAGCTCCAGGCCTTGACAAGAGTGCAGCAGGCAGTCAGCAGTACCTGTTTGTTACAAGGAAAATGGACTTTGCAACTTCTTTTGATGCTCCTTGAGCTAAGTGCAGGTCTTCCTAGGTCCTTTGCTTCAACCCACAATATTAAATACTCTTCCATCTGCTGTGGGAGCTCCTCCATAGCACAGTGCTGTGTCACTGTACCGAAAAAAATTCTGAGCCCATGTTATTTCCCAGGAGGAGTGTTCATGAACTGATCATGAGGTTTTTAATCCCTTTGAGGATCTCTTGAGACGTTGGTGACAGCTTTCTACCATTACGGACAGTCTTTCTCCTCATCTTGCACTGCCAAGAGGAGATGGCAAAATGATGCCGACTCAGCTACAGAGAGGGGTTGTGTCATGAAGCACTGATGAGGCGAGGTGATGTCATGAGGGTGGAATCTGCATATCCTGCTGGAATAAACAGACAAACACCAAGCTGAGCTGCTCCATCAGCTCCTACATCCTTAGATCTTTTAACCGTCTTGTTTGTGATTCAACCTTTTGGGACACCTATTATCTGTCTTGTTTTTTCCCATTACTGAATCATGTTCTCATTTGCACACTATTCCTTGCCTGAATTTCCCCAGTCAATGTCTAGACAGGTATCACTGATTTGCAAGGAAGATGGGTGAAAAAGCACATTTTATTCCCAAGGATCTCAGAACCTTTTCTGAGAGGCAGAAAGTACACTCTCATCTTTGAACAACATACAGACCATATAAAATCAGACCATGGCATGAGCAGAGATAGGAACACAGTGTGTAGAAAACATAATATAAGGTAGGGCACCAAAGCAACACTTGACTGTGTCTTAGTCTCTATATATCAGCCACATGCCTTGCAAGCAGAACAGCAAAATAATGTCTTCAAAAAACACTCAGTGAAAGAAGAAACTTTATGAAACAGCTTGCCATGTCTTCAGGTCAACAAGGAGGAAGGCAGAAGGACATTAATGTAAGAAGAGTCATTTATTAAAATACTGCAGACCTGAGAACGAAGAGCAGGAATTGTTGACTTTGGAGATCCTTTGCAACAACTGCTGGACAGGGGACTTCCCTTCTTCTCTCCTGGATTATAACCTCCACTCAGACTTTAGATGTTCTGTTTTATATCTATATGTTGTAGCTCCCAAACCCTCAGAGCTGAGTTCCTCTGCAATATTTTTATGTGACGCATTTATTTTCACAGCTTCCCTACATGGAATGTGTGCAGTTCTTTGGGGACAAGGCCATTTTTCAAAGTTAGTGCTGCAGAGACAATAAAAAAGAGTTAAAACAGATTAGAGTTTTGACTCTTACTATATATCAGGGAAATCTTACTGGAAACCTCAGACAGATGCACAGTAAAAAGGCTAAGCATGCTGCTTCTGTGATATATATGCCTGAAATTGCTGGAAGAATCATATAACTTTTCCCTGTTTGCACTTCAGAAACAGATTGCTTCACTTCTTGATTCAAAGTTTGAACAGTTCATGCTTGAAAAACTGCAAACCAAGAGGCATTGGCTGATAATCATGTAATTGTGCTGTTAGAGTTTTTTTGTTGTTGGGTTGTTTTTTTCTTAGTGTATTTTGACAGCACATAAATCATGGTAGGTTTCCAGATAGTTCTAATGTTAGAGCTCTGCTGCTAAGATTTTAAGACAAAGTCTTTCAATATGAGGACCAAACATCAGCTGAGCCATAGTAACTATCACTGCCAGCTCAGCTAACAATAAAAGGAGGTTAAACTAAATTACACAGACTGCAAGCCTATGCACTGCAAAGTCACACTGTTGTTTTTTTATTATGGGCTAAGAGGGAGCACATGGAGAGTTACCACAGCTCAGCTGATATGTGGTAAGTTGTTAAGCTTATAAGTCTTGAGTCGCTGTTTTCTGATTTAGATCTGACAAAGGAAATGGAAGACAATAATTAATGAGTGGAAGAGGTGATATGGCTTTACAATAGACAGAGATGGTGAGATAACCTTATTACATATTTCACTGGATCTTTTACCAAACAGATGATAGACTCATTATAAAGGGTGCACAGAGGAAAGGGAACATTGACATTTAAAGAGATTTTGCTCCGGAAAGCAGCCACAGAACTGGCATGATGGGTTTCCGTGACTTTTGTGTTTGGCTTTTGGGTGAAGGAGCAACTCTGTGTCTGTTAGACCTGCAAACTCTTGCAGTGTGTTACCGTGACATCAGTTTTGAGCCTCTGTTTTCCTCCCTTTCTTCCCAGCACACAACTCCCCCCCCTTTTTTTTTTTTTTTGTTTATCCTTTTTTTCCCATGAAGGCCAGGTAGCAGCAGCTTTTCCTCCATTGTTTTCTTTGTTTTGTTTTTCTCATTTGTTCACAGGGTAGGGCTGCTTTTCCTGCTATATTGTTGCTGCTTCAGAGCTGCCTACACATAAGCTTATCTCAGCTTAGTTCAACCACTGTGAACTTCTGCATTTGATGCACTTTATAAGCCATAGAATGTCTTATTCTTACCCATTTAAAAAACTTTTCTAACCAACCAGAGCTGAAAAAACAACTCTATTGGTACTTAAATAAGAAGGTCTGCTTAGCCTTGTGCCCTGATTTAGTTAAAACTTCTTAAAGCTGCACTCTTTTAAATTAGTGCCATTTGAGATACACCTGATGTGTTGTAAACATCATGCCAAGGTTGTACAGCCTTTGAGTTATATACCTGGCCTTTGCTTTCAATGAGGCTGGAAAATAAGAGTTTAAATGCCTGCAAGCTCAAAGCATATAGCTGAATGGGTGGAAGCAAAGCAGTGACAATATTAGGATAAGTACATGGGCTGAGACAAAACTCCAGTCACGTTTCCTTACATCTCTGTGGCAGAGCACCCTTGACAGGCTCCATGGCTCCCTGGGTGTCTTCAGGAAGAGTGTGTGCTGCCTGGGTGCATTTGGGATGCCTTGGAATGGGATGCACTTTAAGCTAGTTTAAGTCTCATATAAAACTCGTAGGTAACACCCAAACAAAAAGTTGCAGTGAGGTCATTTTATACTTTCTGAAATGATGTTTCTCAGAACAGGGTTCTGAGGAAATTGCATCTTTCTGGTTTGATTTAGGAAAACATGAAATGTCAGATTTTTCCATGGAACCGAGATTTCAGCATTCATTCAGATCAGCTAGCAGGTGAGGAGAAGCTTACCAGTAGCACATGGAGTTAGTGACCACTGCAGTAATCCCTTGAGCAAAGAGCACATGAGGTTGGAAAGCTCTGAAAGGGAAGTCAAAATGACCCTAGCAGAAAACCTTTCCTAAAGGAAACCACATCTGTTCAAGCTGGCATGCAGGACTGTTCTCAGGAGGAGCAAGATGCAAAGTTCAAGGGAACTGCCTGCAAAGACACATCGTGACTGTGCTGAGGTTATATAATGAGCCTCGGCGTGAGGAAGCTCTTTGTTCTATTTACAAATCCCTGTATTACTGACAAGGAAACTTTGGTGGCTGCCTTCCAAAGACAACAATGAAGAAAGAAAGAAAGAAAGAAAGAAAGGTGGATTTTTCTTTGTCTTGCAGCTCCCATAAATCCCTTCCTATTCTGAAATGTGGGGGGTTTTTAAATTATTTTTCTCCCCCCATGTGTAACCCCATAATTACAAAGTGATCAAATGTGGAAGCAATAACTAAGAGTGTACCAAGTATTTGAAAACTCCACAGGTGCTGGTTACAATTTTGAAACACCAGTGTTATTGTGTCTGAAGAATATTGTTTCGGCCATGAAGTGGTGAAATACTCAAGAACTTTATTGGATTTTATGTGAGATTTTAGTCAGACTTGTTTTTCAAAGACAACCTTAAAAACCAGCTTCTTTGACATAAAACCCCCCAAAGTTTAAGAAAGTTCAGGGTGAGATTGGAACACCAAGGGAGAGGATAGAGCAGAGGTTAAAAAAGAACAGGGAATGATTAATCACTGCTATAGCATGAGAACACCGATCTTCATTAAAAAACAAAACAAACCAAATAATGTCCCAGTGTAGCAACCAGCCTTTATTAAAGAGAGTTCACTAAACGAATGTCTGGGACTGCCTCTACCAGTCAGATACTTCTCAGTAAATACTTAGACTGAATGGTGTGGTGGTGTAATATTCCCCAGGAATTAACTCTTGGTACCTGTTACTAAATCAGTTTTGCATATTTACCGGTGAACAGTGTGACTGTAGATTAAAACCAAGCTGCAGTTTTATTCTGTTCTTGTTATTCAGTGAAAAATTATTCTGTAAGTTCTGCATCTTCATCTTTAGATATTAAGTTCTCATGAAATTTCCTATTACATTTGGAGAAAATACATTCATTTGGTAAAAGAACATTACAAAGAACTACAAGGTAGGGATAGTCCTTCTGAGTTGTTCAAACTCCGACATCAGGAGTCCTTTATCTTGACTCTCTATCTAGGAAAATATTTACCCATTATAATGATCTAATCACAGGAAGGGGCCAGGGCCCTATTTTTCTCGTTTGCCTGCCTGTCTCATCATGGGGTGAGGCTTGATGCAGGGCGTGTGCCAATCCCAGAGCCTTGTGCAGAGCTTGCATCTGGTGTCCAACACCAACAGTGTCAACTGGTGCAATAATCTAAGTGGTTATGACAGAGTCCTGGTGCTTTCAAATGTTTCATTGTGACATTCAGCTTACCCATCAGCACCTTGCTACCATGTGTTTGGTGTGCCCACCTCACTCAGGCATCTCCAGAGCAGTGCTGATGTGGCTAAAGCATAGCTTCTTGTTACTACCTAAAGATAAGAATGAGTGAAAGGTTTTAATTGGAAGGTTCTGGAACCAGCCTCTTCATGACAAAGGCAGAAAAGGAGAGAGCCCAGATAAAGTCTTGGACATTCAAAGTGTTTATTCAAAGTGTTGAGCTGGCTGGTTCTGCTGTGTTCCCACAAAATGCAAGCTAATCTCTCTGATTGTAATAAGATAGGGTGGGAATGGTTTTATTCTTAGGTTTCTTGTTGCCTTAAACCCTTCTTCTCTGTAATGCTAAATAAAACAAATACTTCAAGGATATAGGTCATTATCCCTGGTCAGCTGCCCAAAGGGAGAGAACAGAGGGTGGTAAACTGCTAACACACAGGGTGTAGCCAGCTTTCAATTTAATAGTGGAGAAAAGGGCATTTTTCAGGTTGTGCTTGGAAGGGGTGAAATGTTGGACACCTGAGACTGACCTCCAGAAGTTCTGCAAATGCTGGAACTGTGTGGCTGAAACATAGGCAGGATAATGCAAATACCAATAGAACACTTTATCTTTTTATCCCTGCAATAGGTGTGGGTCTGAAAAGTACAGGTGATGTCAAACTGGTAATTTTCCTGAAGTTTGCAGCCATTTGACCCTTTTGAAAAGGTCTGTGCAGAGCAGGTATTTTTAAGTGTATTATTTCATGTTCACAAGTTCAGTCTGGAGTGCCAGCCTTTGCTTGGACAATCACTGCAGTCCTGCAGCTGCAGTGACTGTGGGTCCATATCATCAACCAAGTAATTGAAGTAGATGCATTCTGCAAGAGGAGAAAGGATACACATAGGTGGCTCTGGCATCTTATGCACTTGCTAAGGCACCAGTGAGATCCTAAGGTTTGTCCGGAGCAGCCATCTCATAATGGCTGTGCACAAACTCAATCTTCTTGGTTATCATGCTGAAGGGAGGGGAAGATGGTGCTCCCAGTGCACATTTACTCTCAGATTACCCACTAGATTAGAGGCAAGCAATTTGGAAGAGATCTATGAGCAGTCTGGTTTAGCTCTCTGCAGACATTCCTCTTCAGCTGCAAGCAGCTCATGAGTAGCTCAAGCCCAGCTTCAGTGCCAGGGATCTGTCACTTCACTGGCAGCAGGGCTGGGCTGGCTCCTCTGTGATCCAAATTCTAGATGGTGTGAGGAAATGTGCATGTGGGGATGGCTGATCCCAGGACTACTGGGGTGCCCTGCATTCCTCCTGTGTCCCACAGAGGAATGTACCAGCTGGAGCAGCCCATGGTCAGAGATACTGTTGGTCGAGGTCAAACACATGGGTTATGATGGACCTATAAAAATTCTCAAGTCTATACTTTTGTGCTAAAAGGTATACAGAGCTCTTAGGATAACTAATGGAGATTACCAATGGAGGAGCAAGTCCATCACTTTATTATCCAAGTGTGTTCTTCCAGAGGCTGGGCAGGGCTGTTGTCTCTGTTTATAAATGTTGCACTGAGGCACAAAGCTCCATTGGGGAAGAACATGTTGGATAAATGTTTCTTGTTAGAGAATGTTTATTTGTCAGACAAGATTCCTTCCATGTTGTGTGTGTGGGAGTGTAACCACTTCAGCAAGACACTCTAGGAAACATTTTCTTCGAATCAGCGTGGAATTCCTGTCAAAAACAGCCCTCTGTTATGGCATGGTCATTCCTGAGATGGCTGCAGACTGCATGTCATGTTTTGGAGTTGAGGCTGGCAAGACAGGGAATTAAAGCAAACAGAATGGTGCCCTGATCCTCAGTCATTTCTGGCACCGTGATATATTTTTCATTGCATGCTTTTTGTCCTTTATTACAAGGGAGAAAAATCCCCCAAAAATGTTGAGAAGTCCTTTTTTTTTCACAGTAGAGATGGGAAATCTTCCAGACTCTCCAAGACACTGGCAAAAAGTGGAAGCTGTTTCCAGTTTAGCTCAACTTTCCCAAGGTTCCCACATCTGCTTTGTTGCAGAGCAGGAGACTTAATCCCAGTTTCCTGCAAGGAAAATGATGCTACACAGACTCCTAATCATGCAGCTGAGAATAGGCAAAGCTGGCAGCCAAGAACTGGAGACCCAGTAGCCACATCCTCTCCTTTGACTTCACTGTCCACTGATTACAAGCTGGCCTGTCAGATGGGTCACACTCCTCAAGTCTCATTACTTATATAATCTTAAAATCTTATTTGAGGCTTCAGAATATTTAGGAGCTCTACAGAAGACAGGTATGGATTTTAAACCTCTCCACCTCCTGAGCCAGCAGATCTAGACCTTTGCTATTGTACAGGACATTATGTAACAGCACAGGATTTGCGCCTACCTAGTTCTTCCAGAACACCCACCTCAAGTTACTCATCTTTGGCATTAGCCAAAGTGCGCGGCTTCTGCTTTGTTAAACTCTTCCCTTCAAGCCTGTAGTCCTTCCCTCAAATCTGCCCAAAGCTCAGGGAAATGGAAATGCCCAGGGGCCAAGCAGAGAGTTCAAGTTTTGTTCAGATTAAAACCATCAAGGGAAAGAGTGTACTACCTCTGGTAAGGGAGGCAAGAAGGTCACAGGCTTATTTTGAAGTCTTGTCAAGCTACTCTCTCTAATCTGTTGTTCACCAAAACTCAGGCTATTTTTTCATCCATAATCACTCTTATTTTTTTGTTGTTAGTTGTTTGGTTTGGTTTTGGTGGTTTGTTTTGTTTTGTTATTTTTTCTGTGTGAATTATTTCTCTTATATTTCACTAGGGGGAATCTAATTTTATTTTCTCCTCTCTTCCTAATATTCTGGATCTCTCCAGATGTATCTGTACTACACCCATCTTCTCTGATTGAAGGAGTTACATGCAAAATTCACAATTGGCATTCTTAGCTTGCAGAGATTTTATTTATGTGGCTGTACACATTTTTACGTGCTGTAACTCTGTTTACTTTAGAAGAGCCCACAAGATTGATGAGTGAAGCAACATATTTAAAGTCTACATATTGCAAACGTGTTAATGACTATATAGGCTATAGGTCCCTGTGGGAATAAGAAGAGGCATTCTTTTAATAAACAATGGAGTGCATCCAGTTTTTCTTCCTACTTAAGTTATTTCCAGCACATTCACTAAAATGCTACCAGATTCAATAATATTTGTCTCTTTCTTGGCTTCTTACATAGATAGCTTTCTTCCTTGACAACAAGTCCAAGATTTTTTGGAGCCAAAGCAGGAACGATGATGTGTTTTTGTTGTTGTTGTTCTTCTAACCAGCTGTCTCTGCTCATGTTGCTGTCACTAGGAGAAGACATCTGCTTAGTACATTCAATATTTTTGCTTTGATTCTCAACAGGGAGGTCAGAGCCTATGCAGAAATGTCCCCCAAAATATTTGTTACCACAAACATTTCTTTTAAGACTGGGGCACTTTGTTTATTCAGTGTAGAGTCTGTAAAGAATTTGACCAATTCCCCTTCTGTAAAACAGAGCAGTCATGATTTCAGTGCTAAAATCTGGACATGAGACATTCACCATTAACGAGATACCATGCAAGATACCAGATGGTATAAAACACAGTCTAGTGACTTTTGCTTTAATTATATCACATCACTCTGATAAACCTGCTTCTTTTTTTTTTTCCCCACAAAGCTGAGATCCAGAGTGGGGATTCTTAATGAAAATGTCAACTTCTTTACCAATTCTCTGTGCTGATTTCATAAAAATTGATTAGAAAAATAGAGTAGTGCTAGTTATGGCTTGCCTGTGGCCACAGAGCTCCAGGCAGTTCTTTCTTCTAGGTACTAGCAAACTTCCTTCCTCATTAATCA
Organism: Corythornis vintsioides; assembly: GCA_025447755.1. NCBI lineage: Eukaryota > Metazoa > Chordata > Aves > Coraciiformes > Alcedinidae > Corythornis > Corythornis vintsioides. The sequence continues at coordinate 4,677 of JAOEGS010011545.1, read as the reverse complement.
AAGATCCAGTCTAGCAAAACACTTCAATCCTTAAATCCACCCCTGCTCAACAGGATGCTTAAACCTAAGCTAAAATCTCTCTGGGCTCAAATTGGATTTAAGTATGTTCTTAAAATTAAGTATGCTAACCTGGCACCTTGCTCAACTGCACTTCTCAGCACTGGAATTTAGCAGTTTTACAAAGCTTTATCATTCCTTTTGGGTGTGGGACAGGCAGCTACTGCCCAGATGGCAGGGAGGTTTCTACTTCTCTGAGTTACTCAAAACTCACCATGTCAAACAATGAAATGATATGGAATAAGATAGGACTGATTGCCAGGTAAAACCAATCATCTCATGAATCACGTGCAACACAAAGATGTGTACAGAGATTCAGAGTTTGGTGATGGTCACTATCTCTGATACACTCAGGAAAAGTCAGGGAGGTTGTTGGAAATTGTATTTCTCATCAATAAGTTTTCCTTGGGTCTGTAGCTCAGATCATCATTGTCAGCGATCAGTGATTTAGTAATGCCTGCCCAGCACATGCCTCTCATTCCTGTCTGGATGCAAACATACCTGCGAGTTAAGGAATGACAAAGCCTGGCCCACTGCTGTTCCTAGATTCCTTCCACCAGGCAGCAAGCATGTGTTTATCTCTAAATCAGGAACACGCACCCTGGTTGGAAATTAATTCGGACTTGCAGGCTGAGTCTTTCTCTCCTGCCCACCTAGTATCCATGCTGGTGTTTCCTTATTCTTTCCCCAATGCCACAGGAATGCTACTGCTGTGAGCTTGGATTTTGCATGGGCTTCCAAGCACACCCTTTGGAGACCAAAGGGTCAAGTGTGCCATTGGTGTGTTAATGGAAACAGGTGTCCTCACGGGTGAAGTGGGTAGAAAGTGCTGCCGTTTGGGGTAGAGAAGCCTCTATTTGATCTAAGGTTAATTGCATCTGATCTTTGTCTGAGAATTAGGTGGCAACTCTCCCAAGAACATGTGTTTAGTGTGTTTTCCAGCCTCTCTGGCTTTTACCTACGGAAGGATTAGTTCACCAGGTGGATGACTTTCCTGTTGTTCTGGAATTGTTGCTAGTGAGGGAATACGTCAGATCCCCACAACTTCATCTGATTAAGAGCTGAATTGCAGCAAAAATGACTTGGGTTAAGAGATAAGGACAGATTTTCTAACTGTGAAGCTCTGGAATGGATCCTCTAGATAATCCTTACGATCAGGGTAGGTGAACCTCTGTCATGTATGGTTTAGGCAAAGTTCTTCCTGATGTACAGCCTGAGGGAAGAATTCCCATGACTTCCCAAGGCCATCTTTGTTGGGTTTTTTGGTTTTTTTTTTGGTGATTTTGGCACCTGAAACCTCACTAAGAATCAGAGACCCAAACTCTGAAAAGCAAGGCTTCACCTTCTGAATTCTGGAAGTTTCGTACAGAACTGGGTTGCCTGCAGTCTGATGTGAGGCCATGGTGTGTCGTTCCCTGCACTAAACCTTGCACTGTGGGTTTAAATGGGCTCTGCCAGTCACAAGGAGGTGAACCAGCAGGTCTAAAGTCACATAACACAGGAAAAATAGGAACAGAGGACAGGTTTCCAGGCTTCGAGACATGCACCTTAACCACTTCATTTCCTTGAATTAATATTGGCCTAGGCTGCCTCTTGTATTACTGCCTCCAGAGTGGCCTATGCGATGTCAGACAATTCAGTCCTTTGCTGTTTAATTCATTTCACTGCTACGGTGCAGGGTGCGGTAGATATTACCAAAGGAATGATTGCACGTTGCCAGTAGTTTTTATTCTTTCCAAGCAAAGAGATTTTTGCAGCCTGGCTCAACACCTTGGATTTTCTACTTTAATTTCCAAAGTGTATGATATTGGTCATGATAGGAAACGGAAGGAAAAAAATAGAAAATTCACACTGGGCTTGACAAGGCAGCAACCATTTTGGGCAGCACGTTACAAGGGTAATGGGCTGCAAATCAAACTTCTGCTGCTGTGCTGCAGAGGATTAGTCACAGATCACCTACCTGCAAAATGGAAGTACTAGTAGTTACTATTTCACATTTTGGAGACTCAAAGCTTAAAACTTTTAGGATCATTCAAAGGAGGCTGTGATGGATGTGTAAAGTATTCTCTCTTCTGTTAACATGACTGGAAAATTGCATAAGTCTGATGGATAAAGAAGCAATAACTGTTGGACATGGGACAAGGAAAATATCTGACCATTGGTTTTCTCTGAAAAAACTAAATGGAGAACACTTGTCTCTCATCTTGGGCCAAACAGTTTTTAGTTATTAGATGCTTCCCCTAGATACCAATTGACATAACAAAAGGGCTCTTGCAGATTTGCAAGAAAGATCAAACAGAGAAGGAAAAAAAACCAGCCCAGGCAACGATCCCTCTGTAAGTCTGCTTCTCTGGAGCACTACACATCTGGGCTCTGTCAGGAGTCACAGCACATTGAGATTGAGAGATGTGAATGCCAGGATGTCCCTCATGATGACCACCTGCCCCTTGCAGCAGAAAATACCCTCACGAGTTGTCTCTGGAGGATGAAGGAGCACAACCTCACAGCCTGCTGATTCAAGTGCTCAACTGGAAGGAGGCACGTGAACTGCAGGTTATCCAGGGAGGGAACTAATCCCAGGTTTACAGAGCCTTGGGCAAAGGCTTTGCCTGCTCAGCTTGTGCTGGTGCTACGGTCTCATCCATTGGTGGTTTAGAAAGCAGCCATGCCCAGGACTTTCACAACAGGCCATGTTTGCAGAGTGGTTCTGGCACTCTAGGTACACCTACAGCATGGGACTCGGGTGACTCATGCACTGTTCTGCTTTGGTTTTGTATCTCAGCAGGGTTTAAACACAGGGTAGGCGGCTAGGACAAGGCCAGGGTATTTCTAGTCATAGTCATAATGCTTAGAAAACATCCATGGCTGTGACTGACAGGCTCACGCGGATTTATCTACAGCTCTTCTAAGATAGCATTTGGCCCTGGCAGCCCTCTCCATCCCTTGGGAGGAATTTAGCACCCCTGGCAGAGGGGGCCAGTGCAGGGCCAACTCAACCACAGGCAGGGGATTTGTATCGAGGACTGAGTTTGTAATGTGTCCCCTGTTGTGCGGCCTGCCGGGGAAGGGATGCCTGTCAGGGTGGGGTGGTATCTCCTGGGCCTCTGAACTGCCAAAGTGCTTGGGTCAAGCTGGGAATACGTTTGCTTGTTTTAGGCACTTTGGCAGCCAGAAGAGTGGGAGGGAGGCTGGATCTCAACTCTGTGCTCCAGCTTCTAAAATCTTTTAGGCACTTAATGTCCTTTTTGGGTCCTTACATGCAAACTTTTCCTCCTGGGGCTGTCAAGCGGTGACTGTGGACATTAGAGCTGGTAATGGGATAAGATTGTAAACATCTTCTGAAAGCTTGCTGCGGAGCCCTTTATTGTCAAAATGAAATACATTTAAAGTGCTTAAAAACTCATCCAGAAATCTCTTTCCAAATGAGTAAGGCTTGGCAACTCTCCCCTGTACAGCCTGAACGCAATGTAGTCCTTCTGTCTTCTCTTCAGGGCATATGCAGGTACCCAACAGCAACTTAAAGGGTAATATTCCATTATAAAAACAATCACACTCAAAATCCAAATTATTGTAATTGAAGTTCTTATAAATAGCCACAAAACAATCAAACAGAAAGAGATCAGAAAAGTTTCCCTTCCCCCTGTCCTTAGTATGCTCGACAGGTTTTGTTTTCAGTCTCTGAGCCCACAGCTACTTTGTAACTCTGAGCACCTTTTACCGCTTCTCACCTTTTTATGAGCCCCGGTTGGGGAAGAACAGAGAAAAAGCTGATTGGCACAGAACACCTGCCTCCCCCAAAAAATCACAGGGGAACCCTGGACAAAAACTGTCTGTGAAGAACTTAATGCTACAAACCACGGTGCGCATTTCTGGGCCTAACGCCGCGGGTTACCGGGCAGGAGAGTGATGCTTGCAGGGTCAGGGCTGCCTCCAGCCCCATCACCCCCTTCTCCCCTCCGAGGTGTCGGTAGCTGCCGCCCCCAACCGCAGCCCCCTCCCGCCGTGCGGCCGCCCCGGCCCCGGCCCCAGCCCTTACATGGACAAATCTGCCTGCAGGGAAAGGCAGGAATTTGGGCCCTTGACGTCAGCCCCAGGCAGAGCGCAGCAGCCCGGCGGGGCGGGAGGCAGCAGCCGCCGCTTTCGCTTTTTGTTTCGGGGGCGTCCCGCCGAGCTCGGGACTGCCGGATCCCCCCCTCCCTCCGCCCGAGGGGAGGTAAGGGTCGAGGGGCGCGGAGGGGTCGGAAGGAGGGATGCGGTGGCGGGAGCATCGCGGCCCTGGACGGATGCAGAGGGGTGAGGGAGGGGCTGGCGGACCGGAGGGAAGATGCGAAGGGCGGAGCGCGGGAGGGGCCGGCCGGGGTCAGGGGGGATGCGATGGGCCGCGGGGTGTGGGTGCAGAAGCAAGGAACGCGGGAGGGGCTGCCCGGGGGACGCGGCAGGGCAGCAGCGCGGAGCGCGGAAGGGGCCGGCGGGCGGAAGGGGCCGGCGGCGGGGCCCAGAGGAGGGCGCGGCGGGGCGGTCCCGGGCACTGCCGTGGCCCCGGCTCCGCCCCCGGCCCCACCTCCCTCCCGCCACCGCCGCCGCCGCGCTCGCCTCCGCTGCCTCCTCCCCCCGAGGTAT
>JAOEGS010011544.1:0-21288 GCA_025447755.1 Corythornis vintsioides | reverse complement strand
TCCAAGCCGAAAGCGCGTACACAGAGGAGAGGTGGGCGAGGGGGTGAGGGGGTGTGTGCCCTCCGCTGGCGGGGCGGCCGGGGCTCCGGGGGGGGGGGGGGGGGGGGGGGGGGGGGGGGGGGGTTTCGGTGTATGTGTCTGGTGTCCGTCTGTCCCTGCGCGCCCGCGCAAAATCCGCGGGAGGTGTGGAGGGGGAATTGGAGGGGATGTGCTGCAGTGCGGGGCTGCCCGCCCGCCCTTCCTGCTTTGGAAAGGGGGGTGTGCTGCTGTGGGGCAGGTAGGCAGGTCTGGGGTTTATTAGGGGTGCGGACGTATTTGGATGTCTTGCTGTACCCCCTCTCCGCGGAGAGTGTAGTGTTGTCCCCTGTGCGTTTCCCGAGGGGTGCTGCCTGCCCCAATCTCCGCACACCCGAGCTGGGTGCAGTATCCTTTGCACCATCCTCTTCATCCTCATTTTGCTGCAGCGGGCAAAGGGCGTCATCCTCCCCGGAGGCTTCATCCAGGGCTGTGTTGCAAGTCGGGGTCTGAGTGGATCCTTACTTCTCCCCCTGCCCTGGTCCCACTCTCAAGGCTTGTCACTGTGCTAGGATCCATCCATTCATCCCTCCGTCCCCCTCCTGCTGCTTCCCTCGGCACCCTTGGGCCAGGCAGAACAACTCCACACCGCTAATTGCAGGCAGTAGAAACTGTAGAAATTGTATCCTGTAGAAACATGGAATTGTTTTCCGCTGGATTTACCTCCGGGTTTACCTTCCTAGGCAGGGCCCTTCCCAGTGAGCGCTTTAGGGCTGTGTGCTGTGTTTTTTGGGGAGAGATGGTAATTCTGTGTGTCAGGCACACGCCGCAGCTGCTGCGGCTGGGTTGTGTAACCGAGGACTGCACTTGCTCTTGAACTCAAGGTGGATCTTAGCAAGCTGGTGCTGGCTCGACAGGAATCCCAGTAAACCAAAAGTAATCTAAAGCTGGGAAAGCATTAGCCGGGAAACAGCCTCGTCACTTCGAGGGGTAACTTGGTGAATCAGCAGAGCAGCTGGGGTCAGTGCACGGTGCTGCCTGGGTGTTCCCAAGTGCTGTTATCCCACAGGGAGAGGCAAGGGCTGCTGCTCGTCTGAAAGGTGAGATGCTGTTGGGGAGTTTGCGATACAGAGCTCCGGCTGGTATCCTGGTGATCCGTCAGGAATGGTGGGTATAGGGAGAAGAGGGGAAGAATAAAAGAGATATAAAGGTCTAAGGAAGTGTAGCAGCAAAGTGAACCCGAGACTGAGCGAACAGGGGCATGTATTGATTGTGTAGGTGTGGACTCAAACCTCTGCCTGTGCTGATCGGAGGAGCAAATGAGCCGTAGCGCACAATTCCTGTTTGCTTGAGAGCTGGCAGGATGCTCTCTTGGCCGCCAGCCAGGGCTTCTGGATCCGATGTCTTCAAAATGCTGGGCAACTCCCTTTGGCCTCACAAGGAGTTAATGTCGTTCCAGCCTGATGGGACCATGTTCAGATATACTTGGTGGGTCTATGGGTGCAGCAAACCTGAGTCCCTCTGACCGCTTGTTTGTAACGCGGTTGCGTAAGGTTGGTGTTGGTCGTGGTTTCTCTTCCTTGACTTGGGCTTCAGGCACCCACTGGCTTTTGCAGGGTAGTTTTCATCTCCCCCTGATGCTCTTGCCTCAAATGGACATGGTTTCACCTTGCCTTGACTGGGGGCATTCTGGAGCCTGGGGGATTTGGAGCAAAAGTGTGGCTGCCAGGGATGCTTGTGATCTCTGGCTGCAGGACTAGCTGCTGGGTGTTCCTTCATGAGGACCAGATGTGCCGGTTGATGCTGCTGTTTTGGCATGCTCAGCTGCCTGCGTTTCGCTCTCGAAATGTAGTCAAAGGACTGCTGAGCAGGGTAAGCCCCGGACTCTCCGTTTCACAAACCCCAACCAGCTGAAATATCTGGTTGCATTACAAGAAGCAGAAGCTTGGTGGATATTCTCACAGGCAACTTTTTTTGGAGTGAGTAACTTGATCCTTTTTACAGTGAGTGGGACAGGAGATGGGCTCCTCCTTTCTGCAAAGTTACCGTAAAACTTCCAGACTGGTTTATTTGTCTTTCTGGGTTTAGTTTGTAATGTTGGGGTTTTTTTTCTCCTTTAATGTCGCAAGCGACTTCCCGGTGCCTGTTGGCGGAGGGTGCAGCTGACCTTCGGGAAGGGTGGCAGGCTGTGGAGCCCGTTCCCAACCCGTGCCAAGGCATTGCCACGGAGCCAGCTGCCATTTCTACCAAATTCTGCTGGCTTTGCTTGGAAACGGCTCCCGGGGTATGAATTCAGCACTGTCAGTCCCTGCTCGCTTACAGCTCTTTCCTCCTGCTCCTATCTACTGGGGTCAAGTGCCCTGTATATATCTGGCTTTTGTCTTTTTTTTTTCTTTATTATTTTTTTAGGTTAACCACTGCCTCCCTTCAAAGCTGGCAGCAGGGTGGCACTAGTGCAACCCAAGCTTATGACTGTCTGGAGGCATTGCCCCGTTTCAGGACACAAATGTGTGCTGAACATCTTCCTGCTGGTGTTTTGACTCACTGGGCCTCCAAGCTCCAGAGTGAGCCATTGTATTCCCAGGGATATGTGCCCAGGAAGCTTGCGGCCCCCGAAAAGCTATTTGCTCTGCAAATTGCCCATCAGGTCTTTCCTCCAGCATGCAGCTATTTGGGAGGGTGGTGGAGGCACGGCGACCATTAAGATGGAGTCATCAAGCTGGGTGGTGGTAAGGTGGGTCATGCCCACGTCAGCTGCTGGGTGCTGTGGGCTCAAGTGTTTCTTTGCAGGCAGAGCACAAAGATCCCCTTGTCTGAGCCATTTCTCTGATGTGAAGAAGGGAAAATGAGTGTGTTCCCCAGTCTGATCTGTTCTCCTTCTATCAGGAAACCTGCACGTGTTGGGACAGGTGAAGGTGGCAGGGAAGCACCTTTGCCCATGCAGTGCAGGACGCTGGCGCTGAGCAGGGGGTGTTGTTTGGGATTGTGGCCACCCCATCCCACTTGACCCTTTTGGCTTCACTGTCAAGAGCTGCTCCTACACTGGGCATGGAGAGCAGCACTGAAACCACTTGAAAGAAATTCTGCTCTTTACTGTTATCTTGCTCTGATTCCTTTTGTCTGTGTCGGGTTTTTTTCTAACCTTACACACTTTCTTTGGTATTAGAGTAATGAACTGAAATCCAGTGGCTAAGTAGAGCTAAGCTCAGCTCACTTCATTACCCTGTGGCTTTTGCCACTGAAACTGGATGTAACAGCCAGAAAGGTCTAGTTTTCTGTGCTGCTGGGCAGTCCTGAGGATGAGGGACCACACCAGCAGACACCACTTTTTGTTGAAAATGTCCTCCTGTTCCTGGCATGATTTTTTTTTGTTTGTTTTTTAGGGACCAGAAGTGCCCATCTGAATCAATAGTGGAGGTTCAGCACTGCTTAGTTCCCCACCCTCCCCCAGGATTTTCTGTTATCCCTAAGCTTAGAAGTGCCTGTGGATCTAGGGATTTGGAGATGTTCAAAAGTGCCAGTGTTGCTTTATTTTGAGATAGGCTTTAAAAAACCCCTAAATCGAGATGAAAAACAAACCTAGTGCTGCTGTGGTAGTGCAGGTTCCACTGGCTTTAGTTACCTGGATGAGTGGTGGAAAGATGCAGGAGATGGGAAGAAAATTAAGAGCAGAATAGGACCCATGGCACGTGCTCGTAGTGGAGTTATCCATTAATTTCCTGAGGCTTGATGCAGGGGGAGAAATTGGTATCTGAGACAGCACACAGCTCATCAGTGGCAGGGCAGGAATGCTGCTGCCTGTCCTGCTTCTTCTGACACCCTTGTCCTGCTCAGCACCGACTTGGAGAGGAGGATGAATAACAGTGGTGACCCCCCCCCCAACCCCCACTCAGCCTCGAGAGGTTTGCCAATTCAGGGTTGCATCATGAAGATCAGTGTGGGGAAGAGGGGGAGAAGGCAGGTTTCCTTAGAGTCAGCAAAGCTTCTTTGCTAAATCGTGTCTTAGAGGAGGGGGGGGAAAATAAAATGCATCCTGTAATCCTTTGCTGCCTGCCAGGGCAACCCCGCTTCGTAATTGGCCGTGCCGTAATTAGCCTGGGCTCTGCAGGATCCTCGTCAGCTCCTGCGGGCTTGCCTGCTTCTGCCTGCTCTGCAATCGCTGCTTGAGGAAGGGGGGGCAAAAAAAAATAAATAAAAAAAGGAAGAGTTTTGTACAAATCCCAATCTGTAAATTATTTAGCAGGTGAAACTGAAATGTGCTGTGTGTTTCCAGGAAGCAAGAGACTGCACCAAAAATGACGCGGCGCGGCTTGCGGCTCTGCCGCGATGGGCCTGCTGCCTTCTGCAGAGTCATCTTCTGGGGAGGCTTCTTCTTTCTCTTTTTTTTTTTTCTTTTTTTTTTTTTTCCTTTCCTCTTCTGAATATATTCTTGCTGGCTGATAGCCCGGAGTAGATAGCAGACCAGGAGGCGAGGGCTTGTATAACGTAGCCAAGCAGTTTATGTGCTTGGCTGTGCAGTTGAAAGTTTGGATCTCTGGTTTTTCTACCTTCAGTGTAGAAGCACCTTTAGAAGTTCAAGGCAACGTTGGTTTGTTCTTCTCTCTCCCTTCTAACTCGGCCTGCAGACATTTGAAAGTGTTTGGGTATTTTTGCCGTTGCTTTGCATGTTGTGTGAGGTTGTATCAGCCTTTCTTTTGATACGCCTTTTGTTCTTGGCATCTTATCTCCTCTGGCATAACTGATGTTAAATCCGTGGACCAGAGGTCCTCTGGAGGAAGCAGAGATCCTACTTGGTAGGTGGAGCTTCTATTTAGGATGGAGCAGCCTTGGTGCAAAGGAATAAGGAGAGTAAAGCTCTGCAACTGGAAGTAGGTAGAGAGAAACAGATTTGTAGCCATCATCTAGCCAAGCCTAGCTGGGTGCTGTTCAGTGTCTGAATAAACTGGAGATGTTTGACATGTATCTGATGCAGTGAGGAACTGAGTTACAACAGGTCTCCTCAACTTAAAAATAACTTGGAATTTTCTCTCCAGTTGCTAATGTATCTGCTTTAAAGGGGGTTCAGGTAAGGGTTGGAGGCTCAAAACAAGACATCCCTGTAGTGTCACCGAACCCTGTGCTTGCACAGGACCATAAAAAAGCCATGGGGGGGCAGAGGGCTGAGAAATAGTGCAGTAACAGCTGCTAGCCTGGATTTCATCCTGGTTCCTGCTATTTAGAAAGGTAACTATTTGATCAAGTGCAGGTTAACAAATACAGAGGAGAAAGTTTTACAGGTCAGAGCTGCCACCTGCATGTGTTTTGTTGGGTTTTTTTATTTTTTTTTTTGTCATCTTGGCAAGTGCCTGGCTCGTGCTGGAGCCTCTCAGCCTTGAAATGCAAAGCTGGTCTGAATTCTCCTGGGGTGGCCAGGTAGCACGTACTGCTGAAACACAATTAGCAGCATTTACCACCCTGGCAGGGCTGCAGTGTAAATGATGCTCGGTCTTGTTGAGAAGCCTGGCGTCAGATTTAAGGAATTATAATTGTATCTGGCGATGCGTCTGGAGAGAGAGCGGCTCTCTTCCACTTCTCACCTCACCGAGCTCCTGCTGCTCAGTGTAGAAACATCTCTGTGGTCCCACAGCCCTGAGGTGTCCCTTGTGATCCCACAAGGGATCGCCGGCTGAGAGGGCTCCAGTCCCAAGCTGTTGCTAATAACCTCCCATCTGTCTTCCAGCTGCTAACGCTCCTCGGCAGCGCCAGCAGTCAGCCGAAGCTGACCTCGGAGCAGAATGCCATCAGCCTCTCCCCTAGCAAGTACCGCCACTTCAACCGTGCCACCAACCAAGAGCTGATCTGCGACAAATGTCCCGCCGGAACCTACGTGTCTAAGCATTGTACAAAGAGTACCTTAAGAGAGTGCAGCCCTTGTCCAGACGGGACCTTTACGAAGCACGAGAACGGCATAGAGCGGTGCCACCCTTGTAGAAACCCCTGCGAACTGCCAATGATTGAGAAAACTCATTGTACTGCCTTGACTGACCGCGAGTGCACTTGCCTGTCTGGTACGTTTCAGACAAACAATACCTGCGTCCCTTACACCGTGTGCCCGGTCGGCTGGGGCGTCCGCAAGAAAGGAACCGAGACGGAAGACGTTAGGTGCAAGCCGTGCCCTCGTGGTACCTTTTCTGATGTGCCTTCTAGTGTGATGAAGTGCAAAACGTACACTGACTGCTTTGGGAAGAACATGGTGATCATCAAGCCGGGGACGAAGGAGAGTGACAACGTCTGTGGTTCTCCAGCGTCTCTTCCGAGCACCTCTGTGACTTCGTCGAGCGCCGAAGCGGAGGAAGAACCCTACGAAGTTCCACCGACCACTCATCTTCCCAAAGGTAGCGTCCCCCACTGAAACACAGATGTGCTTGTAGTTCTGGGATTGTGTTCCTGCCTCAGTCAGGGCTGGCTTTAGGCTGTTAAAGGCCAACCAGGTCTAAAAGCGTGGATGGTGCTTTTGGTTCTTGTCCAGAAAGCAGCTCCGGGGTGCCTCAGGTTGCCCTCACTTGTGTTAACCATGTTTAATAGCACTCACTGAAAACTGTAGTTATGATTGGGCTCCTGGCTGTCCTTCTGCTTGGACTTAAAAGACATTGTGTGTTCCCTCACCCCTATTCCCATCTGTGTGTCGTGCTGGCACAAGTCTGCACATTTGTGGCAAACCTGAGCAGGGTGCAGCAGGAAAACCCCGTCAGGAGAGGAGCTTTGCTGATGGTTTCTTGATGAATTCACTGCTTTCCTGCCCGTGCTTTCTTGCTGCACTTTGCCCCGTGCTGTGCTAGTGTATTGGCTTGGGTGGGAACTGTTGTCAAAGCAGCCCTCCAGGAGCCTAGGCTATGCTAGAAATTTTATCATTAACCTTTTAAGACTTCTGTTAGTTATCACTGATAGGAAGAAGCAGCTTGAATTCCCCCATTCTCTTATTTAATTGGAAATCATTAATCAGCACACTGTTTATGGTGATGTTTTAGTTGTGGCTGCTTGCAGTGGTGCTGTGGAACCCTGTTTCATAGAATCATCAAGGTTGGAAAAGACCTTTAAGATCATCAAGTCCAACCATTAACCATTCCTTACCAAGTCCACCACTAAGCCAGATTCCCAAGATCCACGTCTGTTTATCTCCTAAACACATCCAGGGGTGGTGACTCCACCACCTCCCTGGCAGACTTTTCCGATGCCTGACAACCCTTCCACTGAAAAGTTTTTAGCTCCAGACCTCCCCTGGTGCAGCTTGAAGCCATTCCTTCTTATTCTGTCACTAGTTACTTGTGAAAAGAGACCAGGACTTAACTTTCTACAACCTCCTTTCAGGGAATTGAAGGGAGCAATAAGGTCTCCCCTCAGTCTCCTTTGCTTCAGACTAAACAGCCCCAGTTCTCTCAGCTGCTCCTCATAGGACTTGTCCTCCAGTCCCTTTACCACATCACTTGCTCTCCTCTGGACCTGCTCCAGCACCTCGAGGTCTTTCTTGTATTGAGGTGCCCAACACTGAACACAGCACCTGAGGTGCAGCCTCACCAATGCTGAGAACAGAAGGACAAACACCTCCCTGGTCCTGCTCCCACACTATTTCTGATACAGGCCAGGATGCCATTGGCCTCCCTGGCCACACTGCTGGCTCATGTTCAGCCTCTTTTTGATCAGAATCCCCAGGTCCCTTTCTTCCAGGCAACTTCCATTTGATGTGGTATTCAGCACTCCCTAGAAGTAGCTTCCTTACAGTATCTCAGATGGGGCATTTTATTTTTAAAAAGCAACTTCTGGTGGCCAGTGCACCTGAGCTGGTGAATGCAATAGCAGGGAGGTATTGGCAGTGGTAGAATCCCAACAATTCTCGTTTGCTAGTTCTCAAAGCTTGATATGATGTTGGTGTGTCAGGGTATTCCTTGAACTTTGAAATCAACTGTAGATAATCGGGTAAAAGTGAAAGTGTTTTCCTTGTTTCTAACCTGGTCAGAGTGTTTTGGGTAACAAAAACAGAGACAAAATCAGGTTATGGGTGGTTACACCCACTCTCTGGTTCAACTGGGATGAGTCATGATCTTCAAAACCCCGTTTCCAAAACAAGCTCTAGTTTTTGCCACCATAGCCCTTCCTCTTCTCATTGAGTTTTGGTCCTGCATCTAGCTGGGACCTGAGAACAGTTGGTTGATAATAAAACTCAATATGGAAAGTAGCCCTTGGGGGGAAGTTTGGTTGTTTCTGTTGCTCCAGAAACCTGTTCTGTTGTTGATGCATCCACAGCTGCTTGCAGTGCTGATAAAAAAGTTTGTGGTTATTTAACAGAACCCAGCAGAGAGATACTGAGCCTCCAAGTTGTCATGTTTTTCTACCTCAAATACCAAAGTCCACAACTGGAGTAAAATGAACGTTCATAAATCTAAGAAAGAAGAAGCTGTAGGTTTTCTGAGAAAATAATAAACACAGATTGACAACTAATAACAACTCATTTTATTTTAATGAACTGCCACTAGCCTTGCCCAACAAGGCTCAGTTTTACCTTGAACCTACCTCTGTAACCGTACCCACCTGTTCCCAGAGCCAAACCTCAACTTCACCTCTTCCCTTTCTGGCAGCCTGGCGTTGGGTTTCTGCCTGCTGGCCAGGCAGATGCTCAGGCAGGTCCTGGGCTGCGATGTGATGCCGTATCACGTCTCCGGTGCCGGGACGCTGAACTCTCCTCTCCTTTCGCAGGTCTCAACTCATCAGATCCCGATTTTGCCCCTTCTCCGGTGCCGCATGCGTCCGGCAGCATGGTGGGGCCGGCTGGCTACTTCAATGAAAGCTTGCTCAACAAGACAGGTGGTGCTGGTGGGACCCTCGTGGGCTCTGGTGCCACCAGCCAGGCACAGAGCTACCAGCATAAGCAGACCAGCCAAGCGCTAGAGAAACGGCCATCGCAGGAGATGGTGGGGGGAGAGAAGTCCAGTGTTCCATACAAACCCCCGCGGAGAGGTCCACAGAACGTCCACCAGCACTTTGACATCAACGAACACTTGCCGTGGATGATAGTCCTGTTCCTGCTGCTGGTCCTGGTGGTGATCGTGGTCTGCAGCGTAAGGAAGAGCTCTCGGACTCTGAAGAAGGGTCCCAGGCAAGATCCCAGTGCCATTGTGGAGAAAGCTATTATGAAGAAGTCCACCACGCCGACGCAGAACAGGGAGAAGTGGATCTATTACTGCAATGGGCACGGTGAGCAGGGGCGACTTCGGGCTGCAAGGTGTTGTGTGCTCTCTACCATCCTGGGGTACTTTTAGGCAGGGCTGCCCCCACATCCAGTGGCCAGTTGCTTTTCTGACTTGCTGGGTCTTGTAGCAAGAACAAAGCCCATATACTGGTTCTTCAGATGTTTCTTCATCCTGTTTTCCTCGTCTTGTGCCTATGGTGTGTCCCTGATCCTGAAGGGAGTGTTAATGTCACCTGCTCACCACAGCTCCTTTTTTCACCTCCCCACCCATCCTTGGTAGAAGGTCTTTGAATGAAGGTAGTTCCATCTGCCCCACTATTTTTTCTGCTTCTCAGTCTCCTTATTTGCTCAGTGACTCAGGCATGTGTTTGATTGTCTTTCGTGTCATCCTCTTTCCCTCACCCCATCTGTCTCTGGAATGCTGAGTCATCCCCTACCTCTTGGGATTGCCTCAGTTTGAGGTTCTTAGCCCCAAATCCTGCCTGCTGGCTCGTGTCCTCAGCCCTTTGCCATGGTGGAGCCAGGAAGGTTGTCCTTAAGGGCTGTGTTGTTGAGTACAGATCCATGAGTGTCACAAGGTCTTCCCGGAGGCTTGGCTCTATAGTGTTTTCTTGTTCTTTTGGTGCATGATTTGCTCTCAGCATTTAGATGAGACTTTAGTGTTGACCCATTGTGGTCATTAAGTTGAAATCAGTAAAAAAGCGAAGATAAATTAATAGTGGTATGAAAGTGAGTGCTGAGCAGCCATGATCTACCCAGTAGGATGTGTGGTTCTTCTTCTGCAAATTTTGACCCACCCACATCCTTTGCAGGCAGCACTGATGAGTCCTTACCTTGAGTTGAGGTTGCTCAACCTTAAACATCTGTTCACAGTTAACCTTTAGAAAAGCACATTTAAAGAGCCAGGGGGGCGGGGGAAACAAAGAATGGATTGAAAAAAAGCTTGGAAGGTTTAAGAAAGATCAGTCCTTGATGAAAGTCATCCTTGAGTGCTTAAGTACAAAGTAAAGAAAGCTTTGAGTAGGGCGTCTTCTATCATGTACTCTCTTCTCCTTCCTGCTGATTAATAGACCTACACTTTGTTTGCCTTTCTTAATGCATTTATAGAACCAGTAAGATCTTGTTGGAATTACTTCTGTGCCTTCTCTTGTGCTTGTGCTACTTATCAGTTTCCTTTTAATTCTTTTGAATTCTTGAGGTGTGGTTTCTGGAACTTTTTTCCATTTGAGGTAACTTTTTCTAATAACCCTTGCACTCCATTGTCCCTGAAGCCTCTGGTACCTAAAGCATGGTCCTTGAGGTTGTGGTGTCTGCCATGTGGCTGTTGAACCATATTAGACATCCTTATTTGTGGGCACTACTGGAAATAATCTGTGGCTTTGGCTGTGGTTCATTGTCCAAAAGTGTCTGGTTGTTACTAACTTGTAACTTTTTCCCCCCCCCAAGATGTTAATTACCAGTTGGTTGACCAGACCACATTGTTTTGTGAGGATGCAACTCTGGTTTGAGCCTGGTGTCTCAGACCCTGTGCTGAAGTGCATGTGCTGCAGATGACCCTTCTCCTGGAGGCTATATTGGCTCTGCCTTTGTGGTCACCAAGCATGATTCAGGTGAAAGAAACTGTGTGAGTAAGGGAAGGTGGTATAGGGTGAAAAACAAGGCTATTTTAGCCTATTTAGGTACTATTCCACCTCTCAGATCTTGTCATCATTTGGGGGACAGCATCATTCATGGGTCATCTGTTTCCCAAGATGAGTCCATCCAGTCTTGTCTGTCATCCTTTAACAGCTGAATTCAGCCAGTGCATCAAATTCACAGGGTATTTGCTAACTTTTCCCCTTGTCTTGGGAAATAAGGTGGATGCAACAGCAAAACCACCCTTAGGTGATAAACTGGCCCAGTATCTGATCAAGTCTCTCGGGTCTGGAGACAAATTGCCCCATTGCTGTGGATTCCTGGCTGGGCAGTTCTGCATATCCTTCCCAGTCATTCTTGCAATGGTCATACTGGTTCTGTGTTGGTGTGGGTGGTTTCGTGAGATCCTTCTGCCACTGAGTGTCCTCAGCTGAACTTTGTGCAACGAGCACAAACCAATTAATGCTTTGTCTTGCTTTGAGTGCAGCTCTGGTGTGGCCTAAAGCACGTTGCATTGGCTGAAAGGGCCTCGCTCATTAGTTCTTACTTGGTGGTGGTGCTCTGGCCTGGCAGATATGGAAATTGGTCTCCTCTGCACTGAAGTATAAATCCCCCTTTAGTTTTCCTATTGAAATGCCTGGTTCTTAAGGCTGTTTACTTGAAAGCAGAGAAGCTGTAGTGTCATAGAGCAATTGACCTTTTATTTAATAACTGGCTTTACAGCTAAGAAGTACTGCAGAGCTGCAGCATCATGGCTCAGATTTTTGCTACTCCAGCAGTGTTTGTACCCAAATCAGCCTTCATCCTGCAGCAGCAGTTCAGACAAGGCTGAGTGATTCTATGAATATAGCCAGGAACAAACTTCAGGCTGTTGCAGAGAGGAAATCTTTCACCTGCAGTGCTGTTAGCATGGAGCTCTCTCTGGTAGGCAGCGAGAGCAAAGCATCTGTAGATGTGAGGACCACATCTGCACTTCAGGTCTTCAGGTTTCAGCCTTGTTTGAGGTTGCTCTAGAGGTGTGGAGGGCAAGAAGAGTAGGTTTACATCATCTTGTATGGGTGAAGCCTGAGGGCCTGGTGCTGGCAGTACACCCACATCCATATGACCACCCCTTGTATATGTTGGCTGGCTGCACCAGCAAGGGGTCGGGGTGTCTTTATTGTTGGGGCAAAGCCTGTGTACGTAGCTGTTACGCACAGTCTCCCCCCCTTCCTCCTAGTTTACCATCTCCTCCCTCCTAATCCTTTCAGTAAACAGCTTTAACCTTTGAAAGGGAAGACTGGGTCTGACGTGGACACTGCAGCCTCTTCTCAGAGGAGCTGTGCTTGGGTGGCTGCCCTTGCACTGACACCCCTCAAGTCTCCCATCATGCCAGATGGGCATCCCAGGCTTTGCCTGTTTAGAGGATGTTATTACTCATTGCTCCAAGCACATCAGTTCTGGGTCAAGCAAGGTCAGGGTGTCACTAGCACTTAGTTCCAGGTGAAGCATGCTCAGGGTGGCACTAACTCTGCTCAGTTCTGGAGCAAACATATTTCACTGTAGATTGGCTTCTTCCCAAAAAAAGGGGGATTTCAGAGTGGAAGCAGTGGTTCAAACTCATGCCCAGTTCCTGAAGGCACTTGATATACTGAATTGCTGGAATAGTTGAGTTAGGTGTTCAGTGCTGAGCAGCAGTTGCTGTCATGGGGTGTTTTACTTGTCCTCATTTCTCCGTGAGCTGGTGTCTGTGCCCTGTGCTCTCTCTGGTCATAATACATGCCTTAAATTACAGCCCAAACCTAAAAATAACAGTAGCTTGGGAGGCTGGTGTTAAAACTAGACCTGTGTCCTTAACGTGGATGTGTTCCAGCTAAGATGGCAAATGCCAGTGATTCTCACTGGATTAAATGGCTCAGAGGTCTAGGAACAGCTTTCAATGGCTGATAGCCTGAGTGAGCAGCCAGCCTGTCTCCACGTCTGTCCATGTGTCTGTCCCTACAACACAGGCTCTTCCAAGAGCCTCAGTGTCTCATCTACACAGGATGGAGAAGTTGGGGCAACACCAATGATGCAGCTGCAGTTGGAGAATTTGAACCTCTTGCTGCTTCAGCTGGCTCTTGGTTATAGCCCTGCAGGTGGGAATCCAAAGGGGAAAAGCAGTTTGTCAAAGATTTCCAAAGAAATGATCATTGTGGTGCCTGAACAACATGGGTACTGGGTTGATAATGCTCTGTGGTTTTAACCTTGTATGGTGACTCTCTTTCAGAAGATAAAGCCAGCCCACAAGCTGGAAACACTCTCTACACGGTCCCTTTATTTCAACAAATACACATTGCCTTTCTTCAGCTGTTTGGAAAGGCAAGGTATTGAGCTTGCAAAAAGCTTTCAATAAAAATGTTACAGTTTGGGGTAAAACCTATGTATAGAAGAAGATGCCTGAAATGATGTGCCAAGAAGCACAAAGAGAGTTTAGTGACACTTTTTTTTTTTTATGAGTTGAAAGACTGAAGAACTGATTTTGGCAGCACTGGCCTGGCATGAGATGCCACTTCCCTTTTATTTTTCTTCAAGTCCTCTAATTGCACGTTATTGCAGTGGGTGGTGAGAGTGAAGCCAGGAAGCCTCTGCTTAAATAATCAGAGAATTAAAGTGTTCTGCAAAACCTGTTTGCGGCCAAGATAGAGCTGAGGCTTGACTGCAGGCAGAAGAGTGTGTACTGAAAATGTCTCGAGACCAGAGTGGGGAATTGAAGGGTGATGCTGGCAAGATGGGGAGTAGTGTCAGGATTTAGGGGTATTGGACTCTCACTTGTTAGGATGCCCAAGATTACCTTGGTTGGCAGTTCATAGGAAATAGTCCTTGGCTTGCATCTTGTTGCTGGAGAACCAGGCCTAGGCTTGGGCTTGATCTTTTTCCAAGGAAGTCATCAAGAGTTTTGGCATCCCTGTACCTTGGAGAACCCAGTGCTGTAGCTCCAAAGCATCCCCACGTGAGTGTAACCAAGGGGTGTGTTGCCAGTATGTGTCATCTAAGGAAACCCATCTGCAGTGTTGATACTTACAGGTCTGCCAGGTGACTTTGGATGCTACTTTAGGAATCCTCCTAAGTGTTTGTGTGGGTAAATGAGGTGAAAGCCACTTAGTGTAGTGGTTTTGTTTTATAGAGGAACTTTACCCTTTGACCAGCTCTTGAAAAGGTCACAGCTTGGTGGCAGGAGCATCATGCTGGAAGGCAGGGTGAGGATGGAGGAGCTGCTATAGAAAGAAACACACCTGGGGACTTGATCTCTTGAGCACATCTGCAGAGCATGGTGAGGAGTGAAGGAGTTAAAAGCTTTACCAGTCTCAAACTGTGGTGGCCATAAAGTTTTTTGCCCATGGAAGTTTTTTACCATGAAGGTAGGACAGAGATAGCCAGCAGCATCTCCTGAGGGCAGATGTGCCTATTGCTGCTACATCATCTGGTAATTGCAGTTAGTTCTGGAGAGGAGCAGCCCTGGGCATCTGTGCAAACTCTAGTATGACTCTGGCAAGCAGAGCATAAGATGAGGGATTCATGTCTGTTTGCCTGCCAAAATGGAGAGGCAGAAGGTGTTTGCTTTGAAAAGAACCCAAAACCATCTCTATTCTGGCATCTGTAGCTTAATGATCTGCAGATGATTTCTGGTTCTCTAGTGTCAGCCTATCTACTTCTGCTGAGACCCAGGCACAAAGGGAGTTTGTTAAATTGGAAAGGGAAAGTATGTGCTGGGCACCACGAGCAATATGGATGCTGTGGTACTGCTGAGCCTTAAAACAGGAATGCTCCCTCACTGGACCTTCTTTGACTGCATGGGAGATCTGTGTCTCATCCAACGTTTGCTCCAACATGGGCATGATGCTCTGCTGCAGGGTGGGATCAAGCAGCTTTTCATCTGCAGGGCAAACCTCTGCCATGGGGACTTTGATGTGACATCTGGTGGGTTTGAAACACCATCTTCCTCAAACTACTCAGCTTAAACTCTGCTCAGGTTTGCCCCAAACTTGACCTTTTGAGAAGATGTTTGGTTTTCACAGGGTGTGTGCAGGAGATGACCAAGGCTTCAAGGGAGCCTTGGAAAACACAAATGAGGGAGATTACTCTCCTGCTTAGAAAGGAGGAAACCTAATCATGTGCAAGTTTATCTTATCTTGTCCTCAGTTTTATTGCATTATCAAGCCAGAAGACCAGTGCTTGATCATTTCCAATGTGTGTTGCCACACAAGCTGCCTTTCTGTCCTCAGTGTGCATAGGGCTCTGTGGAGCTTCTCTGGGAAGTTGGTACATTTGCTTCCAAATCTGCTTCAAAAAAAGCAAATAAAGAGAGGGAAAAAAACACAAACTATCCCATGGTGACAATTCCTGGGTGGCCCCTGAACTATATTAAGAAGGGATCAGAATTTCTGCCTGCTTGTTAAGGTGCAGGGCTGAGCGTCGGAGGCTGAGCAGCTCTGCAGGGTGAGGTTTTGTCCTTGTCAAAAACAGCACTGAGCCCAGAGTTGTTTTTTTTTTTGTTTGGTTTTGATTGATTTATTTTTTTCCTCAAACCTGGTAGGGGTTTCTGGGCTGTCAGGGCTGTGATTTCTCACATGGGTAAGGCTCTCACAAGTAACTCCTCCAATAGCAAGGCAGACTTTTTTTTTTTTCTCCTTTCCTCACTTGCCAAGACTCTGTCTGGGGTGGGGGGGGGGGGGAAATGCAGAAGTGTGAATTTAATCCTCAGGTTGGCATCTGTGGGTGTCTGGATATTTATATGGCCATGGCAGTGTGCTTGCTCAGGGTTACCAGCTGTCTCAGAGGGTTAGAATGAAGATTAACTCTGCGAAAGCCATTTAAAATTTAATAATTACATAAAATACTTATGCTGGCTGTTCCCTTTTAAACCAGAGGAAGAACAAGCCCGCTCTGCAGGTCCCCACCACCGACTGGCAACGACTGGAGAGGGTACAGCAAAGGGATACAAAGATTATTAGGTGGCTAGAACATCTTTCTTAAGAGGAAAGGCTGAGGGAGTTTGGTCTTTTTAGTCTGTGGAAGAGAAGACTGGGGGTGGAAATCTTATCAATGCTTATAAATACTTAAAGAATGTGTGACAGGAGGGTGGGGCCAGTCTTTTTTTCAGTGGTGCCCAGTGATGGGACAAGAGGTAATGAACACAAACTTGAATATAGGAAGTTCCATCTAAAAAGGAGGAAGAATTTATTTACTTTGAGAATCCAGAGAGGTGGTGGAGTCTCCTTCTCTGGAGAAATTCAAAACCTGCCTGGACACGATACTGTGTGACCTTCTCTAGGTGAACTTGCTTTGACAGGGGGGTTGAACTAGATGATCTCCAGAGGTCTCTTACAAGCCCTGTTTTACTGTGATGTGGGTCTTGGGGTTGGACCAAAGGTGCTGTCTTCCATGTGGAGTGTGGTGAGAAGGAAGGGAGGGTTTGTCTTGGTGCTGACACTCAAGTTCCCAGTACAGAAACGTGTTCTTAATTGCACGTGGCTGACACAGACCTTCCTCAACTGCCTAGTTTGGTTGAGTTATTTTCCAGAGAACACGTGGGAAGTGTTTGTCAGGAGTCCCTTTCCTGCCCTGCAAGATTTTTTTCTTTTAAAGCCAACAAACATCACCATTTAGTGGTTTGTTGCCTAAACAGCACTTGCTGAGGATGTGAATCACTGGCTCCTGGAAGGGTCTGCTACCAGCACTATATTCCATGGAAAATCTACCAAATTGCTAACAAGTCTTCCTAAGTGTGTCCTTTCTTCCTGTGTGAACAACAGCTCTTGGTAGAATGATGGAGGGGTTTTGATTGGAAGGGACCTTCAAAGATCATCTATCCCAGACCCTTTGCCATGGGCAGGGACATTGGATCAGATTGCTAAGAGCCCTGTTTAGCCTGACCTTGAACACTTCCACTGTGATGGAGCCATCCCCAACTAATATGGGCAACCTGTTCTGGTGTCTCACCGTGCTCTTGGTAAAGATTTTCTTCCTTATGTCCACTGAAAATCTAGCCTCTTTCAGTTTAAAACTGTTGCCCCTAGTCGTGTCACTACAGACCCTGGTAGAAAGTCTCTCTCCATCTTTCACAAGCCCTCTTCTAAGTGCTGGAAGTCTGCAATGAAGCCTCCATGGAGCCTTTTCTTTGCCAGGCTGAACAACCCCAACTCTCTCAGCCTGTCCTCACAGCAGAAGGTTCCAGCCCTTGGACTACTGTTTTGTCCTCCTCTGGACCTGCTCCACCAGGTCCATGTCTTTCCTGCACTGAGGACTCCAGAGCTGGACCCAGCACTGCATGGGGGAGGCTCATCAGAGCAGAGGGGCAGAATCCCCTCCCTCTGCTGCCCGCTCTGCTTTGAATGCAGCCCAGGGGGCAATTGGCTTCTGAGCTGCAGGTGCACCCCATGGGCTTGGGTCCAATTTGAAATCCACTGGTACCCCCAGATCATTCTCCACAGGGCTATTCTCAATCCATTTACCCCCCCAGCCTGTGCTGATACTTGTGATTGCCCTGACCCAGGCGCAGGACCTTGAGGATCTTCCAAACCTAATTTAGAAACTGAAATATACTGGGGGCAGGGGGCGGGAGGATTTGAGTCTCCAAGAACTTTCTCTTTTTGGCAGACGTTGGTGAAATGTTCACATTCTGGAAAAGCATTTGTGCTGGGGATTTGGGATTTCTTCAGTGCTGCTGTGGCTGAGCTGCGGCCTGTTGCCAGCTGGGTTTTGGAGGTGCCTCATCCTGGTTTGCTTGTCCACACAGGCTCCTGGGGTGTGCTCAGGGGTAAAAATAGGCGGCTGTGGCTACGATTCGCATGAGTCAGGAGGATATTTGGAGGAGATAGGTGGGCTGAGCTCAGGAACAGAGCTGGGTTTGCAGTGATTTGAGCTTTTATCTGAATGTAGGCAAGGGTTGGGCTGAGTCGCTGCGGTTCTCCCTGTCTGACTTGTGTGTGCCCTTAGGCTGTGCTTTCCACCCGTGATGCTTCATCCTCAAGGCTTGTGCAAGTGTCAAAATGCAGCCAGCCTGTCATAGTCGGGATCTGTCGCTGCATGTGGTGAGCAGAATAATAGCTGCCCTTCTCCAGAATACATGTGTCAGTAGGTAGGTGGTGGAAGCTCCAGATGTTCCAGTTCAGATTGGTACTGGGATGGTGGAGGTCAATTCCCACAGGTGTTGTGGGGTGGACCTAGTGGAACCTGTCCCTGCTGATGAAGGGCTGGAGCATGGAATCACCTGAAATCCAGCCTTTCTGAAATGGCATGAAGCTGGCTCTGGAGCTGTGAGCAGATGTCCGCTAGATGAGACTGTTATGTGCCACAAGTCCTGGAGGATCTCCTGGGCTTTGCCTCCCACCTGTGTAAGACTTGAACTGATGTTGTGTTAATCCTTTTCTCTGTGCTGTGTCCCTTCGTTATTAGTGGGATTGGAGAACACGTAGCTTGGGATTGCTCTGTAAACTTGAGCATGAGATTTCCCCTCACAGATGGCAGCTTCCCAATGAGACTCCTCTGAAAAATCCGAGTGATGTTTGGCTTGAGCTCTGAAAATGAAAATAATGACAGCTTTTTGTTTGTGAGAGGGTGGGGAGAGGAAGGAACTGAAGCTCCTCTGTGGCTAGACTGTGGTTAGACTCTACCGTATCTGCTGCCAGGTGCTTGGGTGTAGCCTTCTGGCAGGGTAGCTCTTCCACTGCTCTTGAGTTTGCTTGAAGATGTCTAAAGGTGATGGCAGAGAAATGGTCTCTCACAAGTAGTGGAGGTAAGCATGCCAGCACTGCTGGTCATGGCCACACGCTGCCCTGGCTTCTTGGCCTGCTGGAGGCCAAGCGATCGCTGTAGAACTGGGTTCCTGTCCAACATGGAAGTAGCAGGGCTTTGGGAGATGAGTGAGGCTTGTACAGGCAAGAGCCATTAAAGCTCAGCCAAGTCCCATGTGCTTGTGTGATGACCACCTTGACAGTCATGAGTGGCAGGAGTGACTTCTCTGTATACACCAAACCGTGTGCCACAGTGAGGCAAGAAACATCTGACGGAGCTGGAAATGAGTGAGAAAAATCTTGAACCACATTCAAGATAAGCAAATGGAAGTCACTGAAATAAACTGAAATGGTGTTTATGGGGAAGACTGGGGCAGAGATGAGCAGTGTGCTTGAAGGTGAGACACCTGTCTGTAGACCTGCCCTGCTTCTCCAGGAAGATCCTCCCTTCAGCTCAATATCTCTGTAGATGAGCTGGACACATATTCAGCAGTGCTGTTTGCTTGTGCTGCTCTGCAGGCATCTGTCTCTGGACTTGTCTCCATTTGTCTCAGTTTGCTCTGGCTCTAGACGTGCCTGGTTGTGCCCATGTTCCCATATTGTGCAAACAAAACCCCAGAGAGATACTGAAGAGCTTTTGCCTGTGCACAACAATGTTGGCCGTGTCCTGGCTTGAAGGGGAGTTTTTCATTGCTCCAGGGTCATCACCACCTTAAAAGATTAGGTGGTTATGTGGGGCAACCCATCACAACATTTAGAAAATTGCAATATTTAGATAATGGCAATTTAAACACCGCCTTCCCAGGTACCCAAGGCAGATACAGATGTACTGGATCCTTCAGATGCTGTTGTTGCCTGCTCTGGGATGGCCACAGCACATGCAGCTCTGCTGGATACAGCCGTGGGTGTTTCATGACAAGGGCTCCTCTTTAATTCTGGCATCTGAGGCAAACAAAGTTGGGTGATGGTCCCTCATGGTTGTAATGGAAAGAGTGGTGGTGCCTCCTGCCCTGGCAGTGTGGTGGCAGCTCTCCCAGACTGTTCCCATGGCCCATGATAAAAAAGGAGGAGGTCTCAGGCTGTTCTCAGGTATTTGCAAGCTCAGAGCAGCTTTAGCATCATGATGATGTGTCTGTGATGGGTGTTGCATGGGAAGTGTGGAATGGGTAGGTTAAAGCACCATTCCTGCTGGGCTCAGTCATTTTACTTGGGATTGCTGGGATCTGGAAGGCTTTGAGCTTCATCTCCAGCTTTGGCATGCAGATGAATATGGTGGGAGAAGGTCCACATGGTTCACTGTGTAGAGAGGACCCTGCAGTTCCAATAGAGCTGGGTTTTTGAATTTTCTCCATGCACCCTGGTGGGCACCATCCCATCCCAACAGGCCACTCCAGCACTAATACTGCTCTGCAGAGTAACTTGTAGGGCTTCTGGAAGTATGGAAATAGTAGGACTGTAAGCTTATTATAAGCATTATCATTTTATTTTGGTTTTGAACAAGTGAATTAAGTTACTGTAAATGGCTTGAGCAGTAATACTTGGCAGCGTGCAGCTGCAACTTGTCATGTAATGGTTTTAATCTTATTTTTCCAGAACAGAGGGAAGCAATGGTTTTCTAACTGACTGGAGCCAAATCTGCGCTCATGTCTGCGTCTCTTCCACATCTCTCTGGGGTTTTGTTTGCACAATATTGTAGTGGATGTAGCTAACATATGGGGCTTAAATTCATTTAATAGTTGCAAGAAAATGAGTTTAAGGTTCTTACAGTATTAAGGTAGACATTTCCAAATTCATTTTTAATGGAACATTTGTTCTCCAAAGATTATTACACACCATTAAGTCCTCTGCTGCGTGGTGCCTTCTCATGCCCTGGGATGTTATTGCCAAGGGATATAAACATGTTTATGGGGCCACTTTATTGAACGGTGAGATTAAATACACTAAACTTGAACATGTCAGTAGGAGCATGAGTGCTTTATGTTTGTAAATCCTGTGTGAGAACATCAGGACGTAAATGTCATTCCGCCACGTCAAACTGGGGCAAATCAAGTTGCAACCTGCTGAAAACATATCTCACTAGTACAGCAGTTGTAAATACTGGGATTTATCAGCATTAAATGCGTAGATGGGAGCAGGTGGTATATGGGTTTTTCTTTCCCAGGGAGGACTAGATGTGCTATGTGGGGGTCATAAACCAGCAAATTATGGTTTAATGCTTCTGGATGACTGGAGTGCATGAAACTGGGTGTGGGTAAAGCTTCCACAGAGCTGTAGTGCTTTGTCTGGCTGCAGGGCAGCACTGTGAGGGGAACCTGACTCTGCTCATTTTATATGTGTGCATATATATCTATTTATATTAAATGCTTAGCATTATCTATATATCTGCATACATCTGCCTATATATATATCACTCAACCCACGAAAAATAATAATCCCTGAATATGAGAAACAGTTCTGCAAGATTTGTGCACAGATAGTGATTAATGCACTGAGATTTAGTGATATATAGTGTCATTATTATTATAGTCATTATCTTTCTGTATCTTTATCTTTTGATTGTGTTGCAACTTTGACAGCACTGTTTGCTCAATGGCGCAAATTAATTTATGTAGGCTTCCCTCAAGCCATGTTATCTAGACAGAAATAGTGAGGCACCTGCGT
>JAOEGS010011542.1:0-38420 GCA_025447755.1 Corythornis vintsioides | reverse complement strand
ATTTCTAGAGGGCTGCACCTTATAATGTCTCTCCTCGGGAGCTACCTAGCCTTGCCAGAGGTGGATCTCTGGATGCTTAAGCACAAAGGGAAATATCCCTGTTATGAGGAGGAGAAACGGATCTCTGGCAGAATAACCTGATCTGAGCCAGAAATACTATTATCTATCCTTTGAGCCTCAATCTGATGCTCTTTATTTTCTAGTATGGGAGACAGCAAACATTTACACCCTATTAACTAATGAAAAAGGGGAGGGAAAACAGAACTGAATTTGCAGAAGCTGCTATTAATTTTGTCCATCTGATTTTTCAACTGTTCAGAGCATTCTGATCTGCATTAACAGGGCTGTAGCTGCTGGGGATCTCAGCTGATATGGGGAGCTGGTCCTGTCTGCATTAAATTAACCTCTCAAAATCACCCTTGGAGCTATTGTGGTTGACAAGATACCTGTTTGTAAACCCCTATCAAACAAGTTCCACAATCCCAAATCTGAGAGCCTAAGAAACACTTTTAGTCTGCAGGATATAGCATGTGTGCTGCTCTGTTTCACATCGCCCTGATCCCACAGACCGCTCTTATTAAATACATGCATTTATTTGCTACTTGGGGAGCTTAGTGGGATGGCATGGCCTGGAAGGCTCAGTGCCTGCAGAGCTTCCTGCAAAAAATACAAAGAGGAAATAAAATGAATGCTTGGAGAGTTTGCAGTTACTTTTGCCTCTCTTTCTCCCTCTTTGTTTCTTCTTCCTTCGACCTCCTCTCGAGCAGAAGCGTTTCCCCTCCACACACACCTTATTGCCTTTTCTCCCTCTTCCAATGCTGCCATTTATGCAAGTCTAATTTTATTTTAAAAGCTCATTCTAAATAAGCAGTGAGAAGAATGAAAACTGTAAATCAAGTTGACCTGTCTCTGTGTGGACATTTTTATTTACTCCTCTTTCTGAAAAACAAATAAACAGAGAATCCCTCCCAAATAAAGCAGCTCCCCGCTTAGATTTGAACACACTTTAAAAGAAATCTCTTTTGTTTTAGCCATTTTTATTTCCTGTTTGTTTCTGAGCTTAGACTTGACAATGAAAACCACATGAAATTCTCTTTTTGTTCCATCAGTTTTATTTTTGGTGCCACAATATCCCAACTTCCACTTCTACAAGTACGGGTTGGTTGTTGAGTTCTTTTTGCATGCATTTATTGCAAGGTTATTTTTTAAAGTAAATTAATGGACATTTTTCTTCAAAATAAATTAAGACTTTATAGAGGACTGGATTTACCAGGATTGTTTTAAAAATAAAATTTAAGTCTTAAAGTTAAATTAATTGAGCCATAAAGGTTAGTCTGTGTATGGATCCCTAACTAACCAGGAAGAAATTCCAAAGTGATGAACAATATGCACTTTTGTGTCCTATTTATAAAAGGGTTTGCAGCTTAATTTGTGTGGGGTGGGTTTTAATAATGGTGTGCAAAAAACCTCGCTGCTTGAGCTCAGAGGTGCTCCTAGTCCCGGGCTGGGGTGGGACGCTGGGGAGGCCGTTCTTATCGCCCTGGAGCTGCAGGTGGAGTTTGGAGCTTGCTGCAGGCTGTGACGGGGGCTGCTGGGACTGTGATCCTGCCGGGTGTGAGGTTCCCCAGAGCAGGGCTGGCCTGGAGGCTGGAGGGAGGTGGTGTGACCCAAGCGGCAGCGTTGGGAGACAGCTCACTTCCCTCTGCCCATTCCCTTTTCTCTCTGAGCTGCTTTGATGGGATTGCCCGAGGGCCAGGCTGGGTGAGTAATTGGGGCTCTGCAGCTTGCTTTACTACCCACCCAAAATGCTTACCTCCCAAGGCTCTGCTTGGGATGCAGCCTCTAGCAGATGGAAAAAAAAAAAAAAAAAGATTTAGAGGGGAAAAAAAACAAAAAGAAAAGACAAGTTTTTATGCAGTCATTAGGCAGCACAGTGCATTTCAGGATCCTGAAATTCAATCCTCTTGTTCCCCTGCTTGCGAAGGTCTGTTGTGCTTCTGAATTGAGGGACACGGAGTGGGTGGTTTGCCACGGCCCCAAGCAGGGCACCTGGGTAAGAGGCTGCGGTGCCTGAGAGCTGCCAGCCCTCCCTGCTTGCCCACCCGCCGCTCCTCCTTGTCGCCCGTGATCCACACAATTTAACTGCTTGCTGTGGGCACACAGCATGAAAACCAGGAGAGCCGCGGGCCCGATCCTGGCAGCACAGGCTGCTTGAAAACGCTACAGGATGGGATCCAACAGTGTTTGCAGTAAGGAGGGATAATCACCTCCTTGGCTGCTTCAAACAATGTCTGGGCAAACAGGCTGACCTCCAGGGCATGTTGCAAGGTCCATAAAGGCAGAGTGGGGAGGAGTGAGCTCCAGCATCCTCAGAGCCATCCTCCATCTGCCCCAGCCCTACCAGCCGCAGTATCACAAGGAAGAAGGGAGGGATACTGCGGGCTGAGACCATCCGTTTGTTTTATTCATGTCAGCCTTCGTCCTGCAACAGTTTTCCTGCCAGAGAGCTTTTTTTAAAAAAAAAAAAAAATTACATTGCTTGTGGAAAAAAAAAAAGACAAATAATCAGAAAAGCTTACATCCAGTAAGAGCAGACATCGGCCCCCTCCAGCACTGTGGGTGTGTGCTGTGAGCAACACATCCCTTGGAGCGACCCAGCCACCTCTGAACCTTAACCAACAGAGCCGCTCGTTGGCCATGGTGATTGGTGGGGCCATCAGGGTACCCTTAGCAGTTGCTACTTTTCTCTTTGCAGCAGGCACTCTGGGTTCTGCCAGATTGTTTTAAAACAATAATCCAGTATCATCCCCCCCAATAAAAAGGCTTCTTTCTGGCTGCCAGTTTTGCCAGATTTTGTCACAGAACAAATGGTGAACTTCTCCAGAAAGGATTTCTAGAAGTGCTGACGGATGGTGGACTTGGGCAGCTCTACGGTGCACTGAGGTCAGCCAGCCATATGGGTGTGACATGCCAACAGCAGGGTGGGATCCTTCCTGACCTTCAGCCCCCTGCATCACCTGCTTGATTAGGGGCTTTCTTGAGCTTGTTTACTAATTGTGAGAATGATTTACATCTTCTGTAACATCTGAGTCATCTGCTGCCCTCCATCTGCATACAAAACTCCTGACAGCATCTGGAGTCATAGAGCTGCGGTCCTTGATCTCACTATCTGAGCCTCCCTAAAATGGGCCAACTTTATGGCTGCAGAGATACAGAAATGACCCTGCCGTGCTGCTGTGAGTGCAGCCTCCCGCCCGGAATCAGGCCAGTTTCTTTTGACTGCCGGAATAATTAGTCAAATTCATACCATCACCCAAATAAATACAGCAACGCATACCGATCTGCTGAGGCCGGGCTCTGCTGCCCTTCGCTGCTCAGCCCCTGAAGCTGCGGGCAGGCTGCCCATGCTCCTCCTGCCCGCCTGCCAGCCTGCGTTGCAACTGTCTCCCTTCGCTCCCGGCTCCGTTCCTCTCACCTTGTGGGTGCGAGGGGAGATCCCTGCCCCTCGTACGCCATGGCCGTGCAGCTCTTTCTCCCGTGTGGACGCAGGCAGGTCCTGCAGCACTGGCACGGGCGGCTCTGAAGGCAGCCTGGTGGGGCTGCCGAGCAGGGAAGGGCAGGCAGGGACAAGCGGGGTCGGGACGTCGGGGCCAGCCCAATGCTGGCGCTCTGATTTTTGTCTTTTGTTTCCGTTGTGAGATTCTACCAGGCAGAATTTCTAACTGAAATCAGTCTCTTTTCTCCCTTCTCTGAAGCAAAGGGATTCATTTCTCTGAAGGACTTGCCTTCCCCCATCATTACAGACCAAGCTCTCACTCCCAGCGCTCCTGCACCATGGAGCCTCCCTGCGCCAGCAACTTTGTGTGATCGCAATTCGTTTGGGCAAAACTGAGCCTTTGCTGATTTATTTTGTTCCAGATGCCTAACAAACAAATTAAGCCATAACAAAGCATGGCTTTATTAATATAACTGCATAGTCTGTCAGAAAGAAAATCCCAGTCCTGACTGACAGAGCCAAGGTGCTGAGGCAGGGCGTCCAAGGGATACCAGAAACCCAGCCGGACACGGCGAGGCCGGCAGTGCAGTGCTTACAAAAATGCAAGAAGTATGAACATTTAGTTTAGGAAAAAAATAACTTTGCAGAAATTCTGGCAGGACTTTCCTTCTGTGTTAGGATTAGCTCTTCGTTTCTAAATTTTGGGCTCCTTTTCAAAAACTGCAGGTAGGTTAAGGGCAGCACTCGAGTCCAAATATACTAACACAAATAGCTTGCTTTGAATCAAGCCCAAGCACGTCCCCTTGTCTCTGCAGACCCCCACACTTGAGTTCAGCAGGGTCTGCACTGGTCCAGTTGAAGGGCTGCAGACACACCCGTTGGGGGATGATGCATTGTGTATGAGGCATGGTTACATCAGGGCGCTTCCCCGGCACGGGGGCATGGTGTAGCCCATCAAATAAGCGAACAGGACACATTCCATTGTGGGATTTTTTGCTGTGGACATGGGTATGGAGCTGTCAGTCCTTGGGACGTTTCCATTGTGATAATCCTCCAGAATACAGGCGATTTATTAACCCTCTGATGCCCAGAGCAGAGGTTTCAGCCATCACTCTCCTCCACAGCTGGAGGCTCCTGTCGCAGCGAGCAGTTTGCTTTCACCTTGCAGGCTGCCACCAGCCCCTGGGGAATGCATTATGCAGCATCCAGCAAGGCTGGACATTTCCCTAGCACCTCTTATCTGAGAATCTGGAAGCACTTAAAGGAATTTTGCTTCACTGCCTCTACCAGCTCAGACAGGCTCATTAACATCATTTATAAGATGAAGGATGGAGTCCCAGAACAGATGAGTGGGTTTACCTACATCATAAACCAAGTCAGCAACAGCACCTTGTCTCTTTATCCTCTCCCCACCTTGCAGTATCGGGAACTTCTCCATGGAGACATGCACAAAAAGAGAAGACAGTGGAAACAGCCTGGACACACTCCTCAGAGAGGCAGCCTATGCCACCAGCTGTGGGCGGGGAGCTCAGTGGCGAGGACCCGTGCTGCTGCAGCGAGCCTGGCACAATGCACTGCTGGTGATGCTCTTGCAGCCCACACCATGTACATATGGGGCAGTGCCAGCCAACCCAGGCAACTTGCTCTGACAGCAACAAGATACCAAGTGCCTGAGGGAACTTTGGCAATTCCTACTGATGGGAGGAAAAAAACTCCAAACCACGTTCCGAGCTTCAAAGCAGCACACACCGTTACGAAACCGCCCAGTGCCAGAGCTCAGGGGTTAGTGCCCAACTGCGAGGACTAAATCGAGAAATAAAGTTTATTATAACCTGTGACTCAGCCCTCGCTGGAGGTCGATGAACCATTTCTGAGTGTGTGCCTGAAAGTGCTGCTCAGCCAGCTTGGGGCTGTTCACAGCCTGGAGTTTTTAGAGGCAGGCAGCTTGCTCTCCTGTCCTGTGCTCTGGGTCACCAGTTGACTGTTGCTGTTTATCTTCTAATGATTAATGGTCGCTCTTGGTTCCTGCTGCAAGTCCATTAAGATTAGAGACTTAAAGCTACACAGAGATGTTTAGCAGTGGGCAACCCTGGTCTCCCCATAGCTGTATTTCTATAGTTCTGAGGAAACAAAGATTAACTCTTGTCCTGCATCCCATACCTTTTGCATTCTAGCTGCAGCAAGGAGCCCCTCACAGGCAGCACTTTTGTTAGCCAGTGAAGAGAGCCTGGCTCTTGGGTTGCTGTGCAATTCATGTGCTGTGCATGCTGTGGTACTTGGAAGTCCCAACCCTCAGAGACTCTGATGGCACCATCCCCGAACAAATGCATGTATCCAGAGAACAGAATGCTCTTCCAGGAGGAGACAAGTGCAGTCTCAGCTCCTTTTCATTTGACATGGGGCAGAGGAAGAGGCAGGGGCTGCTCAGTGTCTGCTGGGCACCAAAGTACAGAGGCAGATCACCTTCCTGCAAATGTACAGTTAGAGTCCCAAATGTTGATCTCTGCTAAAAGCAAGCCAGCACCCAGGGAACGTGAGCATGAGAGGAGTGAAGCAATCAGCCAGACTCCATTGTGAATCCAGTTACTCCTAGCAGTTGCTGGGACTTTCTGGGATTGATGGAGTAGGAACAGACAGCTCTGACCCCAAGACATCTAGTGTAACATCATACCTTCACCATAGGGGATGGAAGAAAGAAAAGGCACCGCCCTCCCCAACTGATTGCAGATCACCTTTCAGCTGGAGGGATAACAGGCATTTGTGGAGATCACTGATCCCAAGCAGAGGCTGTGGCTACTGTGGTTCTGGACAGAGGCAGAGGCAATGGGAGAAGCTCACATGTGCACAGGGCTGAGCCAATCTGCTGGAGGGAACCTGGCCAGCTGGGCTTCCCTCCTACCTATGGGTCACCAGTGGTCTTGGGTCCCTGCTGAAGCACCTCTGCATGCCCATGGGGAGGAAAGCAACCCAAGAGACAGCTTTTCCCCTTCAGATCAACCTGCTGAAGCAGGTTCAGCAGGTAGCCTACTCCTTGATGGTAGCACAGGGTATTGAGCAGCACCCACTTGTCAATCTGAAGACAACTCTCAGCAGGCAACATCCACATCACAAAACCCACCACTATAATTAGCCTTGCTTGGCTCAAAATCAGTCTTTGTGTTTCCTTCCTGCCCCTCAAAAAAAGACAAGCAAAAGCATTTTTGCTCCTGGGTGATGGAGCAGGAGAGGTCACAAGGACACTCACTTGGTCTTTCTGGGTAAACAGGATTGCCTTCCTTGTGTAGAAGTGCCCTCCTCCTGTTCAAATGGCTATGGCTTGGGCAACCTGTACTGACATAGAAATAGAAAGGGGGTGAATTTGAAAGGAGAAAAAGCTTACAGCCAGAGACACTCTCTTTCCTCTGCCCCTCACCATGCCTATGGGGAAGGGACAGCAACTCCTTGTCTGGATGGAAGGCTCTGTGCAGGCATCTGCTGGCACTGTCACACAGGCACCAGGGAGAGGTGCTGATTTCAGTAACTCTCTGAGACCAGGCAAAGAACTCAAGAGAAATGCCATGAAGGTTTAGTATTGGCTTTCGTAGTGTTTCTGCCTACAGCAAGATTTAGACAATGTGGAATAAAGCACCTTTAATTAAATCCTAAAGGATGGTATAAACCAGAATAATACCTACAGTCTTTTGTATTAGTGGTGTGGGGTTGCTTTGGGTAAATACACTGGTACATGGCTCGTGCTGTTCCCATTGCAAACTTTCCATAACCATTCTGAGTAGGTCGACCTCTCCCGTTAGTTTTGCTTCTCCATTGCCTCTTCTCAGCAAGCTGAGAAGGCCTTCACTTCATGCCACCATGTAGGGCACATGCAATAGGTATGTTGTTATTACATATATACAAAATCACCCCTAGTTTTACATTCAGTTCTAAAAACAAACTTGTTCTGAGCCGCAAGTCCCAGTTTGTGCTTCAAAACCAATTTTAACCCAGGTGCCCACTGCATCTTCGAGGCAGGCTGAGCACACTGTGCTCTGCCCCATGGCTTGGATCAACCCTGTAACCACTGCACTGGTGCAGTTCAGGATGAGGCATGAATTTTCAATACCAGGACTGGGTTCCCCTGAGCCTTGTACCTTGTGTTGCCATTTACACCTATGGAACCAACTGTAAAATACTCCCTCCTGGTTTTCCCATCTCCACTCCAGTTTGCACAGATGAAAGCAGTGCAAGACATGCAAAGAGAGTCTCAAAGAAAATAGGACCCTGCGCAGGAGGACACTGTCCTTCAGTTACAGCAAGACAATTCCTCCTTAAATCTGGTCCAGTAGAGAGTCAAGCCCTAGAAGAGAGGAAATTGTGCTTGACAGATGCAATCATATGCAAATGGCTGTAGAAGAGGGGAAATTATCATCTACAAACATTGGGCAGAAATTCCATCTGCCGCTGCCTCAAGAAGGGCTCTTAATAAATTCTGAGACAGCAAAGTGACACACATCTTAATCAAGACTTAATCCATGGAATTAATTCACTGCGCGTTTCTGCATAATTCCAAGAGTAATGGTAAAAGCCATGGCAATATCAGCAGCAGATGGACTCCCCCTAGTCCATGCAAAGGTATTAAAGAAAACACAGGCCCTGTCACATCACCACTTCTACATACACATGGCAAAAAGCAACAGGGCAGTGCCTTGCTGCTGGCAGGAGCTTACACAGCCGGCGGACATCAAAGGTCAGGCTCACTGTGAGGTGGAAATGGAAACCAGCCTCACAGCAAAGATGGGAGTCTCTGCCACTTCTCTCCTACAAGAGAGGAGAGGTCTGAAACGAGGCAATGATCTGGTAAATCAGCACTGGGTCCCTTCAGTAGTTGCTGTTTTCAGAGAGTACTGACTGAGACTGGTGTTGACTCAGATTTGTCAGCACCTGGGAAAGGCCAGGGGTGGAGGTCAACCAAAGGGGAGAGGGAGGGAAACTGCTAGGGGTTTTGTGAGCAAGATCTGCAGAAACCAGGCAGATAGACACTAGAAGTGGCTCCCTGCCCTCTCACCATAGTCCAGGAAGCAAGTTGCAGGTACAGGGCTCAGCATTGACAAGAACCCTGGCAGCAGCCCAGCTCAATTGACAGGAGCATTTAAGCAGCTCTGAAAATACATTCTTAGTCAGTGTCATCCACCTCCAAAGGAGGTGCAACAGCTATGTGATTAATCACTTGTTTACATGTCTAAACACTAGCACAGTCCAGAGGAAATACTGCCTTTGGCAGGCTCCCTCCTCAATGCATGGATTTGAGGGGCCAGGCAGTCCTTCACCAGCTAGAATCCAGTCTTCACAGCTGACCTCCACCTGCACCTTGGAAGCTCAACACACTTGGTCCTAACCCCCCTAAACCCACATGTCCCATATCCCAGCATGATGCATCAGCTGCTATTACATTCTAGAATGAGAGGCTCCCTAGCTGGGAAGGTGAGGTATTAGCTGAGGTAACTAAACTAGTTTCAGGAGCTGCTCTGGTCCTCTCAAAGCAGCCCAGCCTTCATAAACCGTTGGCGGCAATGCAGTTAAATAAGACAATGCATATTGTCTTACATATGTCAGGGTTATGGTCTAAAACTCAGATAAATGCTAACACAGCTCACCTTTCCAAGGTGACGTGTCTAGGCTCATAGCACTGCATCGTGCTTGGCTCTTTATGAGCATCCAGTATGGTCCAGAACAAAGTGGAGCTCTTAGCCAAGTTATTCTGGGCAATACAGTTGAAGGGTACTGGGGAATTGCAGAAGAGCACAATGAGAATAGATGATCTTGGGATGGAGATGTGGAATGAGGTGGTAGAGTCATCCCAGTGGTGCCTGCAGATGCAGGGAGCAGCACTGCCAGCTTCCCAGCTGGGATGCTTTCAGCCAGGGAAGTGTCTTATAGGAACGGGACAGTTACTTGAGGGGACAGAGAGAATCTTCAGCCAGGATGACCTAAGGCTGGAAATGAGCTGCTATTGCGACCAGGATCACTTGTTCCCAGGAACCCAAGGGTATGTAATGTGATTCCTGTGTTAATTCAGGCTCCAGAGGTCCTTACATACCTCAAAGAAGTCCACTTGGGTTGCCTGGGTCCCTGCTTGTGGCAGGGGCTGTGCAGGCAGATGTGCCTTCCTATCAGTGCCATGCACAGGAGTGCTTTTCTTTTGTGATGTGTGCGTGTACATCTCTGTTAGTGCTCTCCAGACAGCTTTGCTTGAGCTTGACCAGTTTGTGGAGAAGCGAGGGAGAAAGAGGTGGGTAGCTGGGCAGTGAAGATGGGAGAGTCGGGATGTCTGGGGAAGGTGCTAACAGCCCTTGGCTGGCCTAGAACCACTTCCTCAGATCTCTGTTACACGGCATGCTCCCTGTGTTGCTATTTCAGTCTGAATGTCACCTATAAAGTGGAGGCTCTTTCTCTGAAGGCTGCAAATAGAAGTGTCACTAGATGACTTTTGATTTATAGGGAAGCTCAGCAGAAAGCCTGGCATGTCCATTTTCCAGCCAGGAAGCTCAAAGTGTCCAAGGATCACACAGGGATCTTTCGCTTTTCCTAGACCTTTCCTCAAGGGTTGGCAAGTCCCTCCCAGAGGGGGGCAGGGAGAGGTCACACACCAAGACAGATCTCCCTAATCACCCCGGGTCTGCTGCTTTTTCAGATTCCTCCTCCTCTGCCACCCATCCCTGCCCCATGGATTTCAACCTGCTGGCAGACACGGAGGCTCGCAGCCCAGCCCTGTCTCTCTCGGACTCTGGAACCCCCCAGCACGAGCACAGCTGCAAAGGGCAGGACCACAGCGGTGAGTGCAAGGGTCAAGATGTGAGAAAGGCCCTGAGTCACCCTTGTGGGTGGATCCAGGTGGCCGTGGCTCACAGGAGCCAGCTGCAGTGCTCCTGAGGACATGCTGAGCTTCCTTTCATGCCACAAGCCAGCACAGCACTGTTGGCAGCACAGCCATCCCAGCAAGCAGGGGGAAGGCACAGGGGTGCGCATCGCAGCAACAGCCACCAGGAGGGTGAGAACACTACCCTGGGGATGGGATTGTCTGGCCCCAGCTGCAGGAAGCCACTGCTGACAGTGCACAGCCTGCAGCAGGCAGGAGTCAGGCAAGCCAGGTCACTGCCCATCTAAGATTTTATTGTACTTGCCTAAACTATGTCCCCAGAACAGGAGAGCTCTCCCCACAACATGGAGAATGTCATGCAAGGCACAGAAGGCTCCACCTAGTTAAAAACTGCTCCCCTTCCCCCTATTTTTTTTTTAAAGCTCTGTTTAAATTGCTTATGTTGAAACTTCCCACGCTACAGGTTAACCTTGGAATGAACTTTCAAGTTTCAGGCAATTGAAAGGAAGAGAAATACTGTGTTGCCCCTGCGTTAATTGAAAAAGCCTGGTAACCTGTGCCTTGGTGTAAAGCTCTGCAGAGGGCTGTTCCTGTCCCAAAGGGGTACCTCTGACAGTTCACAAACCCCAAGCCTACCACATTCTTCATCAGGCTATGAAGAAGAAACATTCCCACTCACATGTGCTCAGAAATCAGCTGTCAAATGCTATGGCTTCCCCTGGGTTTTGCATCTGTCCTGTGAACTCTCCCTCCATCCCTTTTGTTGCTCTGGATGCAGCTGAACAAGGCAAAGCTGCCCCTGGCAGTGCCAGAGTGAGGGCAGGTGAGGGTTGGGGACAGATTTCTGCTCCCCGTGTAAAGCCTCCAGGCTCACCCACATGCAATAGCTAATAAGCATAATGATGCAGATTAACATTCCCCAGAGTAAGTATCATGAAGGGAGTTTGGCTGGGATCACTATGGTCAGAGAATCCACTTGCTGATGTCCCCACTGCCTGTGTACCTTGGTTGGGCACACCCCCAAGCTCAGTGGCTCCTTGTCAGCTGCTTTGGATGCACAGCGTTTGTCTCCATTCATGTGGCCTTCCTGATTGAGCCCACCCTGGCATGCCACAAAACTGCCAATTTAGGAGCTGACTTCTTCTTTTCCATTAGGCGTGAGCAGCTAATTCCAGCTATGACTGCAGTCATTTCATTGAGTGGGAGAACATGTATGAGATATATTCCATAGCCTATTTTGGGTTGACAATAAACTCTGGGTGCCTGGCCACATCACTCCCTGCTGTCTTAAATGGTCTAGAAAGAAAATGGTTCTGGGAGGTGGGCATTTGCCAGCACTACCCGCACAGAGAAGCTGGCAGCTTGTGCTTTCACACCAGAGAGCCCAGTGGCAGCCACACACTGCTGGTGTCAGGCAGAGCAGAACATCCACCAGGGACAGCCCAGGTGGGGCAAGGTTGCTTTTCTGGCACTTCTTGCCTGTCCTTGAGAGAGCAGCCTCCCTATTCCTCCTTAGCTTTGCTTCGTTTATCCACAGAGTAAGAGATCCTGAAGAAGGGAGCACAAACCTTGCTTGTCTGAGCTCAGCTCTTGGAGATCCCAAGTGTCCTCTGACAGTGTGTTTTGGTTTGTGACAACACCTTCTGTTAGGTTTCATCAAGCAGCACAGGTCAGGGGAAGAGTGAGGATGAGTAAGGAGGAGGTGAGGAACTACTCTGCATCTCCCTGTGTTCTGGTCCTTTGTTTCCCAGTATTGTCATGTTTTTGGTCCCCACTGCAATGCCCAAGCTCTTCACCATTAAGAGGGCACTTTTCCCCTGCCTAGAGAAAAAGCAGAAATGAAGATGACACTCCCAGTAAGCAATCCTTGGGAAAACCCACAGGTAGCAGGTACAGAAATGGAGAGCACAGTAAGAGGAACATGTAGCTGCAGAGATTTTTCCAGGCTCTAAGTCAGGATTCCTACATCTCCTTGAATTTCACAAGATTTGTGAAGAGTTCTACACCAGAGACAGCAAGATACTTGGTGAGCCCTTCCACTCAGATGCAGCCTATAAGCCAGTGGTACCCTCTCTCCATTCTCTTTCCCTCTTGGCATAGTTTCTTCCTGCAAGAAGAAGGCCAGTCCTGAGCAGGAGCACCAAATTAGGTCCCAGCCTCCTGCGTAGCAGCAGTCCCTTTGGAAATCCAGATTTGTCAGGGGTTCCTGTGGGAACATATCCCCTGTATGCATCGGGCTCTTAATTAACCCAGATTAAACAAAACATCTCTTCATCTGTACTGAGCCATTCCCAATAAGTAGTCAGAAATGGTGGCATCACTCCCCTTTTAATCTGTTGTAGAGATGGATAATGCAGGAATCTCCCTTTCTGACACTGGCTTGGAGCACCAAGTTTGAGAAATCACATTTATCTCCTTGGCAAGATCCACTATAAAAAAGATCCACATTAAGAGTGCACATCCAAGAGTTCTTCATCCCCACATGAAGACGTTCAAGGGAGCAAAGAGAGTTCCACAAGACCACAGTCAACTCCTCCTGTTACACTTTTCAGGTCCTATTGCTTTGACTGTTTCAAGAGTGCACTGGGGAAGTTCTCCTGCAGGTCCACCCTGGATGGAAACACAAGCTGGTCCCAGCACTGGGAATGGGAGACAAGAGTCTTCCTGCTCAGCAGAACCAGCCTGCACCCTGCTGTTGTGAGCAGTAGCCATCTCACTCTCCTTCATTAGCTTTCCTGCTAGTGGAGAGCATTAACTGTGCCACAGAAGCAGAGACAGCTGGTGAGGAGCCTGTGGGGATCCCACATTGCTTCAGTCAATTGAACACTTACACCTAGAAACAAACCTTTCCTGACAGCACCCAGGAAAAGTGAGTGTCTCCTGCAGCTCCTTTCCATGACTCCAAATGGCTCACTTCGGAGGAAAGCAGCTGCAAGAAGAATTTTCCCATGAACAGTGGGAGAGGTTTCTGAGTGAACATGCTGCCACAGGAATGGGCTAGAGGCACCATGTTCTTGGTACAGGAGTGTCTCCCAGGGCTGGGCTCCATTAAAGCGGCTGCTCTTGGTACAGCACTGCCCTGTAGCAGAGTCCTTTCTCTGTGGGGCTGAGATGCTTTTCATCCTCTCTCTCTTAGGCTTTCTATTCAATTTAGCTTTTATGGGGCATATTTTTTCCAGAGTACAACATGTGACTTGAGGAACCTTTTTTTTTTTTTTTTCTCCTCACCTAGCAGTATATCAGGTTACAGTCTTCTTGCCTCTCAGCTTTTCAAGGGGCTGTACAAGACACCTTCCATGCTAGGATCTTCCTGGACTGCAGAACCTTTCCAGATAGCTTCCACTAAAAAAACCCAAAACATAACAAAAAAAATCTTTTTAAACTGAATCTCAATGGAGTGATGCCAAGATTTTTTAAAGGGTCTTTCAATTTGGCAACTGTTTTTAATTATTTCTACTTGCTTTAGCTGGGTATTTCCTACTGTAAAATAACACCTTCCATCCCTGCTGAAAACCTGATTTTCAGCTGGAACTGCTTCACCTTGCTTCTAGATCAGAGGAAGGAAATTACTTAATTTCACTAAAGAAATTAAGTAAAAATAAGAAATTACTTATTTTCACTAGAATGATTTTATTCTATAGTGACTTGTCTTGGTTCCCACCAGACTTAACCATGAGCTGTAATTTTCATCCCAGTAGCTGTTCTCCATAGAGTGCTCAAGTTTTTAAATCTTACCTTTTCTTTTATGGAACATACCTATGTTTGTATTTTGCCCATTTGCAGACTACCAACAGCCCTGGGAGGAGCTGTGGCACAGGGAAGTACCCAGCTGCCCACCTCCAGCCACGGCAGCCCAAAGCCAGCACTAAGGCCTAGGCTTAATGCCTACGAGGAGGCTGAGCTGTAGTTTTCACTTACATGCCAGTGTGAACACTGGAGAGTTAAAAAAATGTTCATTTAAGGGGCAACAAAAAGAAAGATGCTGCCTCTAGGAGAGGTATCTCCCACTGAGGAGGAAGGCAGGGGCAGAAGGACAGGGAGATGATGGAGTACTTAATGGGAAGGTCTAAGAGAAGCCATTTCCTACTTTTTTAAAAACAAAAATACATGTGTCTAAGTAAGAAGGTAAAGGGGTAAAAAGGGAGGAAAGAGAAAAGTTTCACAGAATGGTAGGAGGTGGAAGGGACCTCCAGAGATCATCTAGTCTAACCCTGCTGCTAAAGCTGATTCACCTAGAGCAGGTTGCACAGGAACACATCCAGGAGAGTTCTGAAAATCTTCAGAGAAGGGACTCCACAGCCTCTGTAGACTGCCTCTGTTCTCCCCACGCTCAGCTAATTTAAGAGCTTCAACTTGCTGTCATTGGCAATTTGCCCATCACTTGCCCACAAAACCACTACTGGATCTTTTGCTGTGTTGTGATAATTTCCATTCAGTTTGTCTAAAGGGCAGAGAGTTTTAAGCAGAGTAGGAAACTGCTGGCCTGGGTAACTTCTGTCACTATCC
This sequence comes from Corythornis vintsioides, assembly GCA_025447755.1. Taxonomy (NCBI): domain Eukaryota; kingdom Metazoa; phylum Chordata; class Aves; order Coraciiformes; family Alcedinidae; genus Corythornis; species Corythornis vintsioides. The sequence goes on along the minus strand of JAOEGS010011542.1, from coordinate 23,565 downwards.
CCCATTTTAGCTGCAACAGAGGAAAACCCGAGACTGGTTTGGAAGAATCCAAATCCAGCCACTTGGAAGCTGGCATCCATTACAACAGTTAAATGAGAGCAATCAGTGCTGTATCAAGAGGCCTTTGGTTTGGGTGCAGGGTGGGTGCTCAAAAGGGTGAGGGAGAGAGACAAAACCACTCCTGGGAGTGCAGCTGGAGCTGCTGATGGCTGCAGCAAAGGGAGACCTCACTGAGCATGCACTGGTTGCCCCAAGGACAGGCTCCCAAATGCATCCAAGACCTCAAATTAACTCAGGGGCTCTCTCCATCTTTGTTTCTCACACAGACACAGAGAAGTCCCAGCAAAACCAGACGGACGACTCCAATCCTGAAGACGGCTCGCTTAAGAAGAAGCAGCGGAGGCAGAGGACACACTTCACCAGCCAGCAGCTCCAGGAGCTGGAAGCTACTTTTCAGAGAAACCGTTACCCAGACATGAGCACCAGGGAGGAGATTGCAGTCTGGACCAACCTGACAGAGGCACGAGTCCGGGTAGGACTCCCACCTTCCTGGGCCCAAGCTTGCAGGGAGAAAGCTAGCTATGAATCAAGCCACCAAGTTGTCCCCAAACCAAGGAAGGAATTAAGGGCACTAGAAAATTTTTCTCTGGAAAACACCTTGCCAGGCTCTAGGCTGGAGATTTGACATGTCCACTTGCAAACAGAGCCCATGAAGGTGGTACCTTTCCAATCCAGGACCACCTTGCAATGGCACAGGCTGATGCAAAGCCCAGGCTCTGCCCCACAGAGCTCCACCACCCTCGACCCAGCAGAGCCCTTCCTTGTAGTGCCATCATCCTCCAGCCTTAGCCTTGCTGGAGAGCATTCTTTGGTGTTCCTAAACTACTGTGCATAGTCACAGGCACAGTGTGGCAGGGCTCCAGCTGGAATGAGAGCTTCTCTCCAGTACTAGAAATATGAGTTAGCAGCACCATGAATAGCTTTCCAGCAGCTTCCACACTCTAGGAAGTTATACAGTTTAAGTCCATCCAATACTAAAAAAATTTCCTGTTAGAAGACAGATTTCTAACACCCTACCCCAAGCTGTTTCTGAGGTGGTCATAGTAAGAGAGGTGACTTCCTCCACTCAGCAGCTCAAATTGCATCCCCCAAGTATTTTTCTCCTAAGTCACACAACCCCAACTCCTCCTTTTCCCTGTAAAGGGAAAGAAGGGCATCTGTTTGTTGAGTGAGGTGGGCTGTAAAATGGCAGTGGTCGGGGTTTGATCAAGGTGGTGATTCTCGTTTGGAGATGACCCTGCAGCACAGACATCTTGCTGCAATCCTTTCCTGATCCTCAGCTTCCCAGCTCTCTGGGAGCAACCCCAGCCCTTCAACAGCTCTTGCTTTTATGGGCAAAGGGACTGGGGCAAGGCCTCTTCGAGGGACAGCCCAGAGCAATTCCTATCCCTTCCCTCTCTCCTTCTCACAGGTCTGGTTCAAAAACCGTAGAGCCAAGTGGAGGAAACGGGAGAGGAACCAACAGGCTGAACTGTGCAAGAACAGCTTTGGAGCCCAGTTCAACGGACTGATGCAGCCTTACGACGACATGTATTCCAGCTATTCTTACAACAACTGGGCCACCAAGGGGCTTGCCACCAGCCCGCTCTCAGCCAAGAGCTTCCCATTCTTCAACTCCATGAACGTCAGTCCCCTCTCCTCCCAGCCCATGTTCTCCCCACCCAGCTCCATCGCCTCGATGACCATGCCTTCATCCATGGTTCCTTCTGCGGTGACTGGAGTACCAGCCTCCAGCCTCAACAACCTGGGAAACATCAACAACCTGAACAGCCCGAGCCTCAACTCTGCTGTCTCATCCAGTGCCTGTCCTTATGCCTCAACAGCCAGCCCCTACATGTACAGGGACACATGCAACTCCAGCCTGGCCAGCCTGCGGCTGAAGGCCAAGCAGCACGCTAACTTCACCTACCCAACGGTGCAGACAGCAGCTTCCAATCTGAGCCCTTGCCAATACGCCGTGGACAGGCCTGTATGAAGGGCTGCCCTCTGCCAACCAGGGACTCGACCTTAGCCTGACAAAAGGAGACCTTTAGCCCTACAACAGCCTACGTCCTGCAGAGAATGAGTGAACACGAGAGCAAGAGAGAGTGAGCGGCAGCAGGCAGACGGACCTCTCTGAAGATTTGTCTAACTATTGTATGGTGAATTTTGACTGTCTTTCCCCTCCCAGATCCCTTCCCCTCTCGCCCACCAAATCTCCTCCTTCTGACCCATGGGCAGCAGAAACAAGTGTGTTTCAGTCTGGCCCCTGAGCCCCACAGGGGTGAGCTCCCCAAATCCCTGGGATGGCATGGGCAGGTGGATGCCACCCCTGCAGGGAATAACCAGGGACAGGGCAATGTGGGAGCTGCTATTCAGTGCTTGGCTGAACCCCTTCTCCCTGCACAAGCACGAGACTTTGGTTAAAGACACCTTGCCCACTTATTTATCACACAGACAGTAAGGAAAGCCTTGTCTCAGTCAATTGGCATCTCTCTTTATAATGCTCATGGCCCTTCAGACTTGAAGCCTTAAGGAAGGAGTTGTAAGGATAAAAAAATATGTTTATGTATATATAATATATATATACAAATACATATGTAGACACTATAATAGGCTTTTTTTGTTTTGTACCTGAAATAACCTGCAAAGTAGACCTTAAAACCAAAAACCCTGTAAAGCGAGCACATCCACCGAGGTGGTGTCCTGCCTATCATGCTTTACTGCTTCAGTCATTTCCAGTCAGACAGGAGCACCTTTGCCAGTGTCCATCCAAAACATCTCCTTTCACAACAATCAGCTCCCCCTTGCACATCTCCTTCCCATCCCTTCTCCAAATCCCATTTCCAAAAACAAGAAAATAAAATAAAAGTCGGCACAATCCCTGCAAGGCTTCTGCCTGTCTGGTTATTGAGAGCATAAACCTGCATCTGAAGACTCAGAAATCTAGCACCAGTAGCCCAAGCGAGATTGAGCAACCTTTGGAGTTGGAACAGGAGCCTGATGCTTGGAGAAGCCATTTCTGTTCCTCACAAAACAAACATCTGGGGCTTTCAGGAAAGCAAAAGCCCATGAACATTGTATGAAAGGGAAAACAAGCCCCATCCCTGAATGCAGCCACTGTGGCTGGAAGGTCAAGCCTCTCTTGGCTCCTCAGGCTTCCTTACTGTGCTGGACGGAACCAGTGCCTCTGGGGTCCCGGTAACTCAGGGCAGGGCAGTCCCTCCAGGGACTCCCACTCTGACTAGCAGTGTCTGTGGAGAGGCCAGATGCAGCAACCTGCCCCTGCGCAGCTCCTGTTGGGAAAGCTGTAAACCAGGTGGCTCTCCTGCCATGTACCTGCACCAGAAGACCTGCTGCTTCAGTCAAGTGACAGGGATGCAGCAGGTTCCTCCAAGGGCACAAAGAAGCTCCACATGCAGCAGGAGGGCAGACATCCCTATCCAGTGCAGCCTCCTTTCCTTTCATCAGACACGTGCTCCAAGGGGAAAGCACAACCCAAATATTTTACTTTTCTCTTACAAAAAAACCCAACAAACAATCAAAACCCTAACACCCAAACACAGAAGCCCACAGGACCATAACACGCTTTCTTGTATGAATGGAAGAGGTAAACCCGTCATAAAAAAAAAACCCCAAAAAACAAACAGTTTTTTTCAATGTTTTTATCATGCAGGGAGGAAGCAAGTTCTTTTATAGGAAGGGATCCTCTCTAGGACAAAATAAGAGATCCCGTACAAGCAAAGCAATGTCTTTGCAAAAGCCTGTTCCACAGGGAGCAGTTACTGCTGAAGGCATTGGTGAGCAGATGCTGAAAGCAGTCGCAGATGTCAGCCCAACTTCACTTTTACAAAATTATTCTTTGCTCTGAGCTAATCCAAAATGAGGGAGCCAAGTCACCCTGCACCAAAACAGCTACCTCTGGAAGCACAACCCTACCTGCAATGTGCATTTAAAGATCAAGCATAAACATCTAAAACATAAACACAGCACATCTAAGAAAAAAAAACCTGGATCCTACCTTGCTGCTGGGTGCCCATTCTGTTGTGGTAGCTTCAGCAGTTAGTCTTCATTTTGTGCCAGAGCCTCATTCACCAGCCTTCCCACCAAACACATAGCTCATCTCAGTGCTATCATGCTGAACTGCCTTTTCTTCCACCCAAGGGAAGGAAGGGCTTGGGCTTCCCTCTAATATCCCCTCCTCCACTAAGCCTGACTCACAGCTGAGTCCAACTCCCCTCCCTGATAAGCCAAGCCAAGTGGTACCACCATCCTCTGCTATTTCTTGATAAAGGAGCTGAGCTCTTTATGCACCTGGTCCTGCCTCTACCCCCTTTCCATATATCCCGCCCCTCTGCCTGTGCTGGTCTCAAGCCAAGGTGGGAACATGGCAAAGGCAGAGCAAACATCTCTCATAAAAATGCAGCTTTGCCTGTATAAGGAATTGAAGGGAGTCACTTTCACTTGAGTGATGTGTTTATGAAGGGAAAGAAAATTCTCCTTTCTTTTGGTCCCAGCAGAAGCCAAGAGCATCATGAGCTGCTTCTTCCCTTTTAACCTGTTACAGTAGTTGTGCTTTGCTTTGAACAACTCCTGTGAAGCTTTGGTTGTTCTCCATGTTGCTATGATGCTTGTGAAGGTCCCCTACTTGTCACGCAGAGACAATGAAGTTCATTTGGGGTAGGGGTGTACAAGGCTGGCTGCTGCTGACTGATGCAGACTTCAGCCACTGAAAGACATGCTCAAATATACAGAGCCAACTTCATCACATGGTTGTCATGATCTCCTTTTAGAGTGAGCAAAAGTCAAGACCTAGTCTGGGTACTGATTTTTCAGCCTGAGGCTTTCTAAGCAGCTATTTCAATTAACATTACACCAGACACCAGTCTGATTCCTGAGCAGGACACACTCAGTACCCACACAAGGCAACTGGTGAATGCAAGTGGGTGGCCAGTGGCTCTGCAGGCTGGTTCAAGTTTCTCCTTCACAATCCTGTACAGAGAAGATGGGGTGATCTCTTTCTGCAGAAGTGTCACACTGTGTAGGATCCAGGCCAGATGGCAAAGCACAAGGCAGCTATGAGCTGGGAGTGCTTTGTACAATGTCATAAAGCAACTGGCACAGCCTGGGGAAAACCTTAAAATCTGCAGACACCAGAGGTGGCCAACAGTAACTAGCAAAGTGAGCAAGTTGTCAGCAGAGAGCTCTGGGAAAAGCTTTCCAAATGCCACCTGCCTTCCCAATGCAGCTGAGCAAGTACAGCCTCCCACATTAGAGCTTCCTCCCCATGAGACCAGGACATGGACATGATGCTCTCTGGTCCAGCATAAATACAGCAGGTGTCCTACAGACCTCCCCTAGGACTGTCTCTCTCAGAAGTCCCCAGTACCTCCCCAGCTCTATCTCCTTGGTACTGCAACCCAAGCAGGTGGGTTTTAGCAGGGTCCTGCTTACTCTAAAGGTCTGCTAAGCAAATTACTGTCACTGGATACTTCCCAATCTGCAGATTTAGCAAGTGCACATTCTCCTCCATCATCCTTGTCATTAATGGAAATGCTGAACAAAACCAGACCCAGAACAGATGTCCCTGAACTTCACTCAACAAACCCCTTCCTTTTCAACAGCAAACCATAGATAACTCTCTGGGTATAATTATCCAATGGGTTTTGTACCTACCCAACAACCCACCTACATCATCGTTAAGAGCCACTTAAATGGCAGTCAGGGCTCTTCTTCATCATGCCCTTACCCTGTCACAGAGGAAAATCAGATTATTTTGACCAGATTCTGTTCGACAGGTCCTGCTTATGGAGATCCATGCCTGAAAAGTATCAAGATTATTTGTTCCAGCATTTTTTGGGTGGTGAGGGAGGCAATTCTCCTTTTCTGCTTTCATGAGACTGGAGTACTGCATTCAGCTCTGGGGCCCCCAAACATAACAAGTGCATGGACCTGTTGGAGTGAGTCAGTGAGGGTGACAGAGCACTGGAACGGGCTGCCCAGGGAGGTTGTGGAATCTACTTTTCTAGGGACATTCAAAACCTGCCTGGATGCGTTCCTGGATGACTTGGTCTAGGTGATCCTGCTCTGGAAGGGGGGTTGGAATAGATTATCTTCTAGGCCCCTTCCAACCCCTAACATTCTACGATTCTATGAGTCCAGAGGAGGATCACAAAGATGATCAGCAGGTTGGAGCACCCATCCTGTGAGGACAGGGTGATGGAGTTGTGGTTGTTCAGCCTGGAGAAGTGAGAATAACTTGGGGACACCTTATAATCACCTTCCAGTGCCTGAAGAGGCCCTAAAAGAAAGATTAACTTTTTACAAAGGCAAGTGATGGTAGGATGATGGGTAATGGCTTCAAACTGAAAGAGGGTAGATTTAGGCTAGATATAAGGAAGGAATTCTTTGTTGCGAGAGTGGTGAGACCCTGGAACCGTTTGCCCAGAGAAGTTGTGGATGCCCCCTCACGGGAAGTGTTGAAGGCCTGTCTGGATGGGACTTTGAGCAACCTGGTCTAGCGGGAGGTGTCCCTGCCTATGGCAGGGGGGTTGGAACTGGATCATCTTTAAGGTCCCCTCCAAACCAAACCAGTCTATGATGCTGTGATTCTATGGTGTGAACATCCAGGCTCCTGATGGTGATATTAAAAACCGGGCTCAGGTAGGTAGATGGCTGTAGAAGGTGGGCCTCATTTCTGTCTTAATTGCCTCTAGGGCCCGGCTGCAGGCCAGCACTGGAGGGCTGGGGCGGGAGGGTTCGCTGCTCAAGGCCCGCACCAGCGCTGAGGCCGGAGCCGGCCGGGAGCGGGCAGAGGCCCCCGCCGGGCGGGACCACCGGGCCGCCAGCAGCAGCAGGTGAGGTGCTGCCATCTAACGGCTGCGGGTACAGGGGTGGCCGGGATCGGCCCCGCCGGCAGCGGCGCTCCGGTAGCACGGGGATGGGCGATACCTCGCTCCTGACCCTGCCCGGAGGACGGGAAAAGCCTTCGGGCAAATCCTTCACCTCTCCCGCTCCCCGCCTGCTCTCCATTTCTGCTTCACTGCCGCTTGCAGCCTGGAGCTCCCTCTCTTCCTGGCCTTGAAGTCTTTCTGCAGGACGTCCCCTGCCCCTCCTGAGCCAGAGCTGCTGGGCGGCTCCCCTGCACCCCGCATCCTCCCCACATCCCTCAGCTGGGTTGCTCCGGCTGCACAGGAGTCCCCAAAGGCCCCTTCAGTGGGGACCACGGCTCCCCCTGGACAACGACCCCACACACACGAGAGGCAAGTAATTGCTCTCTGTGCCTTCAAAGTAAGAACCAAAATATACATCCCCTCCTCAGAAGGTCTGTTGGCTACTTCATCTCACCAACAACCCATAAGAAGGACTTCACAGAGTACAGGTGGGAGTAATTTTCACAAAGCTTCAGGGAAATAGCACCGACCCAGGGAAGGAGGATGCTGTTATTAGCACCCCAAGCCCCAGCAAGCTTCACCCCTTTCCACATATCTGCAGCTCAGCACTCCAGACAACTTGACAAATGGTGGCAGCAGCAGCAATAGAAAACACAGGAGAAATCAAAGTCTTCCCTTGCCTAGGTCTGGGCAATTTATTGTTATTTCTTGTTTAGCCAGAGAGAACAGCAGGGCACAGGGGCTGGTGCTGGGCCCATAGCACACATTCTCTGGGGTGAGCGTAGGGCAGGTGGGGTAAGGTGAGGCCTCCTGGCAACATTGGAAGGGATTACCTCCATTCTGGGAGAAGGGCTGTTTCAAAAGCTGCAATACCTCTTGGAGGGGGAAGAGAGGGTCCCTACAAGACACTCTCAGCAAACCCTCCTTCTGCTGGGCTGATTCCTGCCCCATGAAAGATACTTCTTACCCTAGAAGCCTGTATGGATGGACCAGCAGTGAAGAGCTCTTCCAGAGGTGAAGCCTTCTGTACATGCAGAGCCCAGCCTCCAGTGCACTGCTCTGCCCCATCCTGCCCTCCTAGTACTAGTCTCTCTAGAGACAGAGCAGGACCTTCATCATGGCCCAGGACGAAACTGAGAGGGGTACCAGATGAGGAAGGGAATGGCTCCTCCTCTCCCTGCGCTAGCTGGGTAAGCCTAAAATCAGGCAGCGTCGTATTGGTCAGAAGAAGCTGCTGATTTGAAGGGGAAAAGCAGATCTGAAGAAGCCTTGCAAGTGTAGTTCCAGGATTGAAAAGACGTTCCAGTTGCCTCTCCCTACACAACCTTAAAAAAACAGCAAGGATTTTCCAGTTCACTGCTGTTCCCACTGGCAACCTACAGGGGCTGCCCTACACACAGAGTAGCAGCGCGTTCGGGCTCCGCTCTCCCCGTCTCCCCAAGAGCTGGAGACCATGAAATGGGCAGTGCTGTATTGAGAGGCGTTTTTTCTACTTTTTCCCAAGAAGAGACTTGGCGCACGCAGGATGAAAGCAGTTCCTAGAAAGGAGATGAGGTACGAGAGAAATCTGAGATACAGAGAAGAGGAAGAATCAGAACCACGACTCTAAGGTCTTCCTCCACACCACTCCCCCATCCCTTCCTGCTGCCAGCCTGCAACCCGCCTCTCCACCTGGCATGCTGCTCACTGCAAGGCAGACACACCAAAGCCCAATGCACGTGTTAAGAAGCTGAGGGTTGTTATCCAGAGTGACCTCCTCCTAATCACCCCCACACCTGGCCCTTCAGGCACCTGAGCTCCAGACAGGAGTGAGAAGTTTCAGTGTGGAAGTGTAGCAGGCAGTTCCTGCAGCTTATGAGAAGAAAAATCCCTTTTTCTTTGTTATCAGCCTATACTTTTTATTTGCAAGAGCTTGTCTCCAAACAGACCACGAACAGAACATCCCCTGAGCCCTCCCTTTCCCACAACCTGTGATTTTATAGATCACTGCCATGCCCTACCCTCACAGAGAGCAACTTGACCAAAGCCAACTTGTGAATGTAGGCAGAAACACTCCTCTGGAGCTAGAGAGATAGTAGGCTACTTTTATGTTCTCCCAGCAGAGACTCCTAACAGACTGAAAAGGTGTGGAGATGAGGGGAATGTTTGAAAATGGACATCTGTTTGTTTAATTGCAGAGTGTGGGCTGAATCACTCTCATGATCTCTGCAGGAGAACAGTACTGTAAGGCTGGACAGTTTGAACACAGATGTTGTAGTTTGATCTTCACATCTTGTGTGACTGGGGAAATAAGTAAACCAAACAATGAGAACTAGAACTTGGCAGTAATACTGGGCTATTCTTAAAAGGAGCCTCAAAAAAATGGGCTGCAATACAGTTTGGCTGACCCTGGCAGGGAGAAGCTGCCCCACCAACCTTGCTATCACACTGGGCTCCCTCACTCTTGTAGAGTTACTGGTCTATCCTGCACCATGAAAATGAGTAGCCCATTCACATACCCTCCTGTGCCCCTAGGATGCATGTTGTGACCTGTAACTTATGCTACATCTCTGTTCTCTGAAAGGTACCAAATCTGGTTTACAAACCCAAAAGTGTCAGTGCATCCACTAAAGCCTGCCAACAGTTCATCACCTCATTGTCCAAAAGCTTTGTTGTATTTGCAGGTGGAATTTCTTTCACTTCCAGTACAGGGCCACCTGCTGCTGCAGGGTCCCTACACAGGTGTGACCAAGCAGGCTTTTACTGTAAGCCAACCACGGAGGAGCCCCCCTGCATGACCATGGCTGCTGCTGCAGCTCACTTCCTTCTCCCATTCCTACCTGACACCATTGCCAAGACAGGACAGTGGGTGTACTCCTGTCAGGTACTCTTGGTGGCTTGTGTTACATTGTCCCTTACACATCTTGCTGAGTGCTCGTGCCAAGCTTAGCAACTGGCTTTTTTTCTTCCAGGAACAAGGAGTAGCAACCTTCAGAATGATACTGGGAAGAGTGGTGCTTTATTCTGGAATATCCCTTCCTGCATGTTGCCCCCTGAACAGACACCACAGCAGCAAATTGCTACTGCCTGAAGATGACTTTTAAGTCCAGCAGCCTGAAAGACTTTGGTCCCTGCAAAACAGCTGGTGAGACAGGTAATCCCCACTGCTGAAATACAGCTCATCCCCCAAGGGAACCTCCCTTCTCAAGTAAATCAGGGTTGGGAACGTTGCACCAATCTGATAATTCCCTGTTCCTGGGAACAGTGATGCCTATAGGTATCAGGTGCAAGCCCTGCTGCTGCTGTGCAGCTCCACCTGATGTGACACAGCCCCAAGGAGGTCAGGAGGACTTATCTGCTCCAAAGAAATCTCAGTGGTAAATCGCCACCTCTGGGGACTTATAGAGCTTGTGCTCATTCCCTTCCCCTATGTGGAGTATTTGCAATGTGGAAGCATCAGAGGAAGGCATTGCCCATGATCTCAAGAGCCTTCAAGATATTCATAGGGATCATGAAGGAGATGTCTGTGGGCAGAGCCCACCTGTTAGGAGCAAATGGCTAGGCTTGAGCCATGCCAAAGAGGAGTTCCTGGAATGGAGGTGGCTTTTGCTCCCTGTCATTTAATGGTGGGCTGAGTCAAATTGACCATCTTTGAGGAGCCCATCCTCCTCCAGGCTTTCCTCTCACAGCCCAAATGATTTCACATTTGCCTGCAGAGGGAGACAGCTCCTCTTTATCAGCCATTTTTTTGTTGACACTATTTGGTGCCACCACCTTACCAGGCTGGAAAAACCAGCCAAGGAGCTGACATGGCCCTATTGTGGCCCACAACCTAGGGATGCTGTCAAGGTATGCAAGGACCCTCCTGCATGCAGAAGCACTGAGGATGAAGCAGTAGTAGCTTATTAGCTGTTTGCTAAGTTCATCAGGAGAGCAGCATTTGAAGCAGTGCCGGACCCTGCTGTGTGTTCCAGCAGTATGGTCACTGATGCTGGGCCAAGAGGGGTATCAACAGGAAGAGTGGGGAAGTGTGGCTTTCCCAGCAAGGAGCTGCTCCCAGCAGAGCTGCTATCCCCAGCCCAGGGTCTGTGCAGGGCTGCACAGCCACCACCTGGAAACCAAGCTCATTTGCAAACCCAGGGCGTCTCAAATGCAGGGACGGCTCCAGCTTCAAGGGCTGCTGAGACTCACACATAGAGCAGGTTTATGGGGAGCAGCCAAGGCTGGGAGAACCTGAAAAGCTGGCTCATGCATGCCCTGAACACCTCCCTGCCTGCAGAGCCGTTTGGGCCCTTGCAGGGAGCATTGCACAAAGTAGAGAGACTGCTGGCACTTCAGCCTCCTGCTCAGGCACCCCGTGCCTTGCCAAGAGCAAGACAGAGGGGCAGAAAGCAGCTTTGGGTTGCTCAGGGCTCAGCTGGGGTTGCAACTCCTGGGTGAGGCTTCTTCATCCCTTCTTAAATCATTGACTCATGTCCTACTTTTCCTTGAGGTAAAAAAAACCAACCCAAAACTCATCCCTGTTTGCTGCCTCGTAAACCACAGTTTTAATTTCTTAAGTTACACCACAGCCCTACTTGCCCATCTCAGTACCTGTGAAAGGGGAGGGCACATGGTAACCGAGGCAGCTTGCCCAAAGATCAGGTACTAAGCTGAAGGCAGAGCTGCCTGAAGGATAAAGCTCACCTACATCCCTTCCCCCACCAAAGCTTTTAATGTGTGCAACAGGCTACTCATTATTCATAATTGAACTTAATAGCTAGTTAAGACTTTGTTATACTTTCCTTCTGTATTCAATACTGAAAGAATAACAAGGAGAAAAGTAAAGAGAGAAAGCTATGCATTTAATAGGAAGGGAAAAGGTTTATAGAGGATAGTAATAAAGTTGGAAAAGCTAAAGGACCTGTCACTTGTAATATCCAAATACATCTAGAAAACCACCCCATAACTGAAAGAAGGGCTCCTGATAGTTTCTAGGACCATACACAGCTTTTTTAGGTCAAGAATCTTTTCACTTTAGAGTTGCTTTTTGAATGTCTGGTTCTCACTGATAGGATCCTTGGGCAGGTTTGTGCTTTACTCCATTAGCAGTAAGTTGAATAATTTTTTAATATGCTATATATGTTTTGAGTCTCTGGATAGACATGCCTCCTAACCCTGCTATATACATTTGAAAATTAAAGAAGTCATTAAAAACTCAAGGAGTTAAGGACATATCTGATAGGAAACAATGTGCTAATGCTACATTTGGTGCTGACTTGAACTTCTTTCTGAAACTGTGAACAACAAGAAGGCAACATCCTCAGAAAGTGAGAAAAGACTCACATTTGTATAGGCCCACACAGGCTCCTTGGTCCTCAAACATTTCTCTCTGCTATTTTACTTGCAAGGACATCCCTGACCCCATCAGGCCATGGTGCCCCTGTTGTCTAAGGAGTGCCAGCACTGGTGATCCACATATGATCTGGAGGATTTTTCTGGGCAAAGTTGCTGCTGGTACCCTCTCCTGAGGCTACTCTAAGGCCAGAAATGACTGTTGTGGGACATGGCCAAAATGAAACAGCCCCTTGTCTACACCGTGTTTGGTCATGTGGCTGTGCTGTGGAGGATGGAGACAAGTCACTCTGCTGGAGCATCAGTTTACAAACATGGTGAATTTGTCCTCTCACCCTTTTTTCTGTTAAGTTTAAAGCAATTCAATGCTGTTACCAAGCCACAAGCTTCCCAACGTTTCTTGCTATATTCAGCCTAATCTAAATAGCCATACTCTCATGTAGGCAGCAGTAATGATATCCCTCTTCTACCCCAGAGACAACAGAGAACTGAGAAAAATGCCCCACCTCCACTCCCTTGCCCACACTCATCTTCTAGGAGATGGCAATGAAGCCACCATAGTGCAATGGATAAGCATGCTGCAAAACTTATGGCAGTATTTCTTTTTTCCCTACCAAAAAAAAAACCACCAACCCCCCTCAACCTTTAAATTTCAAATCACAGACAGAAGGGTGCCAGGTAACCAGTGTTTCCACTACATATCTACAATCCCTGTTGTTCCCCTACTGTTAGCATCTTGCCTTGATGTGATCTCCCTCCACCAGGGATAATTAACTCCACATCCTCAGCTCATGAAACCTCATAGGGCTGCTACAGAGCAAGACCAATGAGTTGCCATGTTGTCCCCTCACCATAAAATCACAGAATGAAAGAATTTCCTAGATTGGAAAAGACCTTTAAGATCATTTATTCCAATCAGTAACCTAACACTGACAAAGACCTCTACTAAACCCTATTCCTCAGCACTATGTCTACACAACTCCTAACTATCTTCAGGGATGGGGACTCAACCACTTTCCCTGACAAGCTGTTCCAGCCCCTGATAACCCATTCAGTAAATAAATTCTCTCACTAAAGAGGAGCATGGTCAGGTTTGGGCATATCAGGAGGTAGCAAGAAACTTCAGGAAAGGCAACTTCTGCTATAGGATAGTTACAAGCCCCGGCTGAGATCTACAGGCTCATCTGTCCTTGATGGCAAGTGAGATTCTCAACCAAAGTCTTCTTCATCACAGCCCCTCTGAAAGCTGAGGGTTGGTGAGGAAGAACAGTACTACCTAGCCTTAGAGGAGCCACCAAATCAGAGCTGGGCATTGTCCCAACCCAGAGCATCCCAGGAGCCCAGCCAAACCGCTGGTCGCTAGGTTGTGTGTGGCAATGCACCTTTTATCTCCCAAGAGAAGCACAAGCAATAGCAAAGCCTGGAAATACCAGAGAGGGCAGCTGTGGCAACGAGATCATTCTCCAGATTGTACCAACCCTGTGGTCGCTCCAGCTGAGAACACAGAGCAGAACCCTTAACCCTCAGCCATGGGCATTGCCAGCTGGACCATCAGCCAATGCCGCAAGGGGGTTGTGCAATTGCACGCAGGCGTGGGTTTGCCTCAGAGCCCGTGCGAGTAGAAACACACAGTTATTGGTCTATACCATGTCCCCAAATGGGGCAACTTTATGGCTGGTCACAATGAAATCAGCAGGTGGTTTTTTTTCTTCAGCAAGATCAAAGGTTGTTGCTTCTATAAATGTGCTTCACGGCCTATTGCCTATGACTGGCTTGCCGAGCTAGTGGCTGCTCTTCCTATAGCTCTGGCACTTGCATCTGTTCCAAATTTTTCTTTTATCATGGGTGTAGAGACTCCATGGGCATGAGTGGGTGTCACAGGCTGGCAGAGGAGGGAAGGTACTGCCTGAAACCCTGTGGAAAGGTCAAAAGGAATTGCTAATGGAGGCTTGTAGGGAGCAGAAGTACGTAGTTAGCATAGCAGCAGTAACAAGAAGGAAAAAGTACTTCGATCTCACTCAAACATCTTGTTATAAGGGTTGCAGGTTCACATTAAACCAAGGCTCGAGAACTGCCACACAGGGGAGGAATATAACTTTATTTAAAAAATAATAATTTAGCTCAAACACAAACAGGATTGCAGAGGTTTGATCAAAGCAGGAAGAACAATATTTACCCACAGAACTTAAAACAGACCGGTTTCATTCTCTTGTAGAGGATACATTCAGTGTCATTCCCTGTCCACAGCTCTGCTTTAGGTCTTCACCTGAATCTAAAGGAATCCTGACTCCCAGGGCTCTTGGTAACAAGGCAGAGGAGAAATGGTGTCTGCCACACATGAAATGCTATTCCTATTTCCAGAGCCTCCAGGGAAGATCAAAAAAGCCAGAAGAGCAACACCAGCATCTAAACCAATGTGCAGTACAAGGGGAACAACTTGCACTCCCTCCCTGGAAGTCTACCTACCCATGCCCCATTCCCAGCATCCTGGCCAAGTGCTTCCACCCACACCTGAATTTGCGCCCCCACCCACAGGTGCTGTACACAGAGGTGTGCACACAGGCCTTTGCAACACCCCTCCCTCTCCACTCTATTCTCATCCAGGCCTGCTGATCTTTCACCTCTCTCCATGCCTGCGTGCCATACATTTCTTGGCACGGCAGCAGTTCATTTCACAGTGATGGGATGTGCCCTGGAACACGCAGAGCTGCTACTGCGATTTCTTCTCTTCTGTGAAGTGGCCTTTCACGCAACTGCCGTTCTGATACACAGGGCTGGCCCCCTTCCTTCTGCACCACACCACAGACTTATAGAGGACAAATCCAGCACCAGCAAGACAGAGTAAGAGAAGAGCCAAGATGTCCAGGCAGAAGTACTCATATAAGGAGAGGTCGTAGACAGCAGGGCGAAGATACGGTGCCCCATCGTGACGAAGGATGTATTCCAGCCAATACACTGTCCTGTTGAGAGCGTGCATCGGTCTGTCCAGGTGCAGAGCTGAGATGAGCTTGGCTGCTTTTCTGTAACTGCAAGGGAAGAAGAGAAGTTATTCTTCTGACAGAAGCTTCATACATGAGAAGTAGTCTGAGGTGTCTAGAGGTGTTTTCAAGTCCCATATGATACCTTGGAAGAATGACAAATTTCTTCCATGATTCTCCTCATAAATGCCCCTGAAAGCCACTCTGATGGCAACTGTTAGCTGTGGTAGCACAAGTCAGAGCATTGTTTTACTTGTGGTTTTGGGTTTTTTTGTTTGTTTTTTGGTTGGTTTTTTGTTGGTTTTTTTTTACAAGACTGGCAGCTCAGCTCCCACCTGCCCAGTGGGTTCATGTGGATTGTTGCTTTCTGAGGAGAGTTGCACTCACAAGACCTCACCAGCATCAAGCAATGGTTACACACTTGATGACTGGCCAAATCCTTCAAGGTACTGAGTTGCAACACTTACAACACCTTAACAACTTACACTGAGGTCAGTAGTTGAGAGCTCCTAATAGGTTTAAAAAAGTACATCAATAAAATCAAGCTCTTGGACAGCATTCCAAACACTAACACTTGCATGTGTCCTGTTAGCAAGTGGGACACAGCTTCACTGTGCCACAGCAGACCTAAGAAAGGGAAGAGTATCTGGTTGTCAGAAGAAGCAGATGGAGTATTACCTGCAGTTCACCCTCTGTATTAACTCCTTCTACAGAAAGTTGTTTGGACAAAACAAGTGAGAACCCAAGGTGAGGTTGTGATCCCACTTTCCCTGATGACAGGTTGGCATTCAAAGGAAAAGAGGTTTTTGCCTCAGCATCTCACAAAGCTCTCTGAGAAAATTACAGTCAAATGGAACTAGATCACACTCTCTAACAGCAAATGCTGGAGTAGCTCTTCCTGGGCTGCATCTCAGGATATCAGGTCACTAATGTGCGTGGTCAGCTGAGCAATGAAAGCAACTTTGCTTGTTCCAGAACCACCACAGACTGTGTAGGGAACAACACAAAGACACACTGGTCCCTACATACAATCTGCACCAACAGCTCAATGCTTCTGGATGCCTTACCTGGGGTCAGAGATAACAGTGACGACAGCCTGGTAAAGATCCTCTTCTTTTACTCTGCTCCAGTCCATGAGGATACCCATGCCCTTTGCCTGCACTCTGGTCATGATATCAAACTGGTCACCATAGAAAGGAAATCCCACTACTGGCACACCGTGATAAATTGCCTCAAATACACCATTCATCCCGCAGTGGCTGACAAAGGCTTTCACATTGGGATGGCCTGCAGGCAAAGAAATGGCAGCAGGTCAGTGTCTTCCATACTGAAAACAGGGCTACTGGTGGTTTCCTCAATATGCAGCTTTGCAGTATGTTTAGGGAAAACCAGACATGCTGAGGAGGAAGGATATCACCCTTTGGGAACACACCTGGCTTTTGGCAACCCAAAACATGCCAAGTAGTACCTGGAGGAGGAGGGAGATAAGGACCAAGATGCAGCTTCAAACTGTTGTGAGATGAAGACCATGGTTTGTATGGATCAGACTTACAAGCAGCAACAGACTTAAATCCAAGGAGCTGTTGTCCTTGTATGCCTTTGCTGTGGTTTGGGCTAAACTCCAGGGATATTGTTAGCAAAGTACACACACACACACACACACACACAGCCCAGCCTCACCTAGCAGGTCGTTCTGGGGCAGCCACCCCATCATCAGTGTATTCTCACCCAGATTTCTTGGCTTCTGCCCAAAGTATCTGTGGGAGGAGATAAAGGAGGGGAAAAAAAAGGGGAAAAGAAGCACACAGAGAACAATTACAAATTCAATCAGATCAAAACACATAAAGCATATTCTTCATTTTAAGATTAATCACACCTCAATGCTGATTTTTGTCCAACTCGAGTTAAAAGGAATCCCATTCCTTCCTCACCTCCACACTACCCTCTGTGGCAGGCGAGCAAATGCACCAGCCATCTTCTCCACCAAATCGCTTGGAAGAGATCGAATCCCAATGCCAAAGGAGACAACAACAACCCCTGCATCTGCTGCTTCCACCCAGAGACGCAGACCCTGTGGACAAAACACACAGCAACCTTGAAGTCTTGTTGAATAAAGACCCTTCCCACCAATGCCTCTGACAGAAGAAAGTTGTGTACAGAGAGGATGAAATGAAATCCACCTGGAGGAAAAGATATGTGGTTTTCACCAGGCAATGAATACTAAAACCACTGTGATTTCTCCACCCAGTCAGGCAGAAATTACTCAGGCACCCGCTGGGCTTGGGAGCTTGCAGGTAGGTGTCCAACACTTGCATTTTATAGTGTTACCTCCTGCTTCAGAAGTAACACAATTACTCTTTGGCAAGGAGGGCTCTGAAAACATAAGACACACATAAGCAGAGCTAGAGCAAAGAAAGAAATTGGAGTAAAAAGGAAGGCTCTTTTCCATCACCACTAAGGCAGGAGGCCTCTCAAGGTCTCTAGCTGTAGGCTGATAAACAGATACATCATGTAAGCAGAGTCAGGAACATCTCACTGGCAATTCTCCACAAATGAGATTTCTCCAGTGTTGAAGGCTCCAGGAGGTGGCAAAATGTTTTGACATCTTCTCCAGAGACTTCTACGCATCCTCGATGGCTATTTGCAGGTGGCAGTTCAGTTTTTGGGCACTAGGTAGAGAGGCAGCTCCAGCAAAAAACATGGTTGTTTGACCTTCATTTAGAGGCTGCCTGTAATGCTACATAAACAGGTGTGTGTCTAGAACAGAGTCCATAGATTTTTCACCCAGGGCTAGAAGGGTGCCGGGAGAAGTCGTCATTCACCATGGCTGCTGTGGAACAAAGAAAGACTAGTCTCTTCTATGCCAGCCTGTGCTGAGCCTATTTCTCATGGATTCTGTCCTGCTTCACGTTTCCCATGTATCACAGTCAGAAGCATTTTAGAGAAGTTTCATGAAATCTGTCTTTGATTATGAAAACTTTGAAATAAACACCATAGAAGAACATGAAGGAAAAAAAAAAAAAAAGATTAAAATATATTTCTTCCTGTTATTAAAGAAAAAAAAAAGGATTATTAATTTAGAATATCTTCTTAATAGTAGTCTACAGGTTGAAGTATCAAAGTACAGAAGAGTTACAAAGCACATTTGAGAGTTACTCTTGGGGGATAGTTGCTCTTTTCTGTATTCTTCAAGGACTCAAACCTATCTTTGTAGAAATGCTTAAAAAGCCTTGAAACAACCCAAGAATCAAAAAGTTTTGAACTAAGGGATTTTGGTTTTTCCATTTTCTCGAGTTTCACATTTTTTGAACAATACAGCCACTAAAACTGCTGAAGAAGAGAAAGCATTGCTTTTGTTTTTCTGAATAAAAGTACTCATAAGAGAGATTATTACATTAGCTTTTATAGCTGGGCCTTAACATGGGACTTTCAGAAACAGCATTAAAGTTGCTATGGAAGCATGGTTGCCACCAGAATTCTTCACCATCTCTCAAATACACATCTACCTTTCACTGAGTCCTAATTAGAGGAACTCACAATCGTGGTGTTTAACTATGAGGAAATAAATATCTTGGTTACATAACTCTGTTCCAGTTCAGATGGGAAGATTCCTTAAAGCTACACCTAGGCCTACAGAGGGCCTCTCTTCTGCTGGCATCCCATAACCTGGACACAGACATGCCTACCTGCTATCATGAGAGCCACCGCCTGTTGCAGGGCTCTGGACTTATCTCACTCATGCTTCCCTCAGGCACCCTGGGATCTGTTCTGGAACCTGTGAAGCACATGAGTAATGTCCCAGCAAACAACTCCCTTCTTTACGAGCAGGTGGGTACGCGGCCAGGCTGGACCAAGCCAATGTTTTGCAAGAGCTGCAAGGCAGCTGCTCTCTGAGGCAGCTTTTGGAGCACTCTGTGTGTTGCATTACCTGCACGCTGTGCCACGTGGTGTGGGAAAGGGTGATGTGCAGACATACACAGCTGGAGAACTTCTAAAGCACCTGACCTCATTTTTTGCTTGAAACTAGAAAAAAGGGGCACCCACAGTGTTGATGAAAGCTACCATCAGAGATCTTGACAGACCTCTAATCATTTGAAACTTGAATTATTTTTCCATTTCAGTCTCTTGGTCAGGACACCAGGACAACCTGACCACCCCATAGTCATTTTCCAGGTTTATTTCTCCACAGTATTTTTTAAAGGCAATAGGAGGAATGGCAGATAGGTTCTGCTCTGTTCACATATTGTCTTCAGCTGGAGGCGTTAAGAGCTTGTCCCTCTGAATTTTTACCAGGGATAGTGAGGTACAGGCCAGAAAAAGCTTCTGGGGCACCTGGGAATTTTTCCCTCAGGGCTAGACCATGAGAAAAATGGGATGATACACTTCAGTTTCATACACTTTGGGATTCAACAATTAATTTGGTGAGGGAACAAGCACAGGTCTTCCTGTGAGTTCTTAGGTCTATAAGCTGGACAGCAGAAATGCCCTGCTAGAAATGGGACTAAGGAAGAAATCCTCACATAAATCAGTGATAAAGCAAATAAGACTAATGTTCTTCCCATTTCTGTTTCAAGTATAGGAATAAACAAACTACTCATGATCAAGCCTCAGGGGTAACACTGCCAATTTAGGACTTCCACACACCACTTTACATGAACAGTGGAGTCAAATCCTGTTTCTGAGTGGACAATGTAATCCTACATCCTCCCACAGTCCTCAGTGTTCCCACTCTCCCTGTTGCACCCAAGCACCAAAACATAGCAGCTTTCCAGACTCCTGGGTCTTCAGAGATTTTACAAGGTTATTCAGAAGATGTGCAATGAATAACTCCCCAGGTCATTGTGCAATCACAGCTCAAAGCTTTCCCACACTTACCACTGGCAGGGGCTTTGCAGGCTCAGCAAGGATCCCCCCTGTGAAAATGACATGGGGAAGTGTCGGACGGGGAAAGTCCAGCACCACATCATTACAGAGGAAAAAAAGACTAGTCCCGTGGACAAGGTCCAACATGGATGTCTTAGGCTCCACCCTATGCTTCTCCATGAGACATTCAAACTTGGGCAGGATGATCAGCCTTGTAGCCACACGAGTGATCATGTAGACTAGGAGATTCCAAGTCCGACCAAACAAGTCCATTCTGTCTGTCATCAGAGAGTTGAACTCAGGGACATAGGAAATGGGAGAAGTAGCACCAATCTCTGCTGGGAACCAGAAACCAGTAGAGATCACAGCATATTTGATATGAAGAATGTGGGCCAGAATAAAGCCACACATCTCATTGGGGTCCACCAACAGCAGGTCAAAATGCTCCTGTTGGAGTTTCTGCAGAAGGGTAGAGTTTCCCAGCACTAGGTCACAGTTTTCCAAGTACTTCTCCAAAAAGGAAAACATCTCCAGAGAGGTCATCTTCCCTTGGAAGACACGTTTAATCTTCTCCTGCACCCAGGCATCCGCGCTCTCTGTGCTGAAGATACCCCAGTACCTCTGCACGCGGAAGCCAGGCAGGTAGCTTTCCACATCCCGGCTCTCATGAAGAAGCAGCACAGGGTCGTGACCCTGGTCAGTCAGTGCCTCTGCCACCCGCATGAAGACTCGCAAGTGGCTGTCAAAGACTATGGTGGGCATGATCAGCACCTTGGCACAGTGAGCTGGCTCCAGGCTGAATGTAGCCACTAGGAAGAGAAGAACAGGAGGGCACAGCAGAACCTTCATCATCTTCATTGCTGCAAGGAGAGAAACACAACATCAATATAGTATGAAATGCTATGTCATGTACTTGGGAAACTAACAAATGGAATTGTAGCTGCAAGCCAAAAGCTCACGAGCTGGGAGGTGAGCAGCGTGGAGTTCATCACTAGAAAATAAACAAACAACAAAACAATAAAGGGAAAAAAAAAAAAAAAAAGGTCAAACATCAGGGTGTGTTTGGGGAGATTTGCAGAAATTCAAAACATCTCCATGCTCCCAAGGCACAAGAACTAGCAGACTGCAGAGCAGGAGGGAGAGTGGCTGGAGTAGCTCTGCTGGGTCATGGCACAAGCAGGGACTCTCAGTCCCCAGTTACTGTACCAGCACAGATGGATTTCATTTCTGTATTTGCCCAGCCAGAATGGCTGGTTCCTTCTGAGCCCTTGAAGTCTGTGCAAGCTCACTGGCAGGCCTGCAGTGCCCAGTGGGAATGCTGAGTGGCACGCTCTGGCCCTCGCAAGGCTGACAAATCACCTTGATCTGCACAGGTGGGACAGGAGCGAGCCCAGGTCACAACAGGACCCTTCAAGAGGAACTGCAATCCTAGAGAGCCCAGCAGGGGTCTGGACAGAGAGCTGCTCTGCTATGGACCAGCCGTGGGAGGACAGGGAGGCTCCAGGGAAAGGGCTGGGAAGGGAAAGCAGGCAGCAGGATACTGATGCAAACCCAGAAAGCAGCCCCAGAGATAATGTGCAACACCCGTGGCACACTGACGCCCCTTAGTCACACTCTTTCAGCCATCATCCCATTCCCAGCTTGCTGAAACACCCAAGATTTCTGTTGCGTAAGGGATGTTGCTACATCACTGGAAGTGAATGTGCCTCACCCACACCTTACATTATTTTGGGAGAAGAATTATGTGATAATTATTTGGGAATAGTAAGAAGCAGAGCTGTGTCCTGATGACCCAGTTCAAACATTCGGGATGGGGGGGGGGAGGAGAAGTTACATGCTAAGCCCCAGGGGGGCTGCAGGGATGTGGTAAGAGCAGAATCTGGTGCAAGATTTTCTGTCAACCTTTCAACTATTACTTGGATCAATTAAGAAACAGGAAAGTAATGGATAAGACCCTGATAAATACAATCGTCAGATTACTCTCAGCAGCTGAATATCTCTGGCCAGACACAGCACTGTCTGAGACCCTCCTCTGTTTCAAAGGCAACTCTTACTAGTGCTTGGACTCCCATCCTTCCCACCCAGGGCCAACCAGGTGTCTGTGACTGCAGGAGTGATGAGAAAGGTGATAAATGCAAGCAGATACCAAGGAGTTGTCTGGATCCACAGAGCAAGAGCTCCAGGAGGATGGATTCAAAGGTGGTGGACTGGAAAGAAGAGAGCAGAATCCCCACAAAGATAGTAAGGATCTGCCCAGCATCCTGCTTCCCTTACAGTGGGAAAAGGCTGGCCCAAGCCAGCAGCACTGGCCACCAAGGAGCTACAGCCCACAAAGCTAGTCTAGTTCTCAGCTTCTTGAGAGGCTCAACGGGGATTTATCCTACTCAACACCAAGGAAGATAGAGCTGTGACATTGTGCAGCAGATCCAGAGCACAGGCAGATTCCAGAGGAGAGAGAGAGAGGGGGATGGCAACCCCATACTGCTGATATTCTCCAGGACAGTGGGGAGCTTGGGACATGCTCCATGACAGGAACAGGTACAGACTTGTTCTGGGGCACCTGGCTGGTCGTGCACATGCTGAGTATGCTGAGAAGAGTTTTTATGTGTGGGGTAGGGTGTTTTCTCATTGGGCCAGAAAGAAAAGGTGAAGAAACAGTGCAGGTGAAATGAATAGTTATTTAAAGAAAAAAAAAAAAAAGTCACTCATCAGGTGAGTGACTCAAGTCCTGCCATAGACCTGTGTGCCAAATGTTGCTGAGACCCTCAGCTTTGCTGAGACCCTCTGGGGGCTTCCAAAATCCAAATTACAAGTAAGATGTCAATCTCAAACTAAAGGCCAGGGGCAGATGCTGACACAGGAGACTTGCAAACTTTGCTTGGCTGCTTCATCCCTTCCTAAGTGAAGAGCAAACCCTAAAGATACTGGCTCAGGAATCTCTTCTCTCTGCCCAGGCAACAAGGGTGGCTGTAAATCTTCCTAAGTGGAAACATGATGCCAGGTTGCATAAAGGGACCGTTTTTACTACCCTAACTCAATACAACCAGATCTAATCTCTGCTCTGTCCAGGCACAGAGAGGTACCCTGTCTGCAGCTCCATCCCTAGATCTGTGCTGGATACCCCAGGCAGGGTTCCAATCAGGCACATCCCTGCATTTTAGTGCTCCTGGGATATAAAGAAGGTGTAACTACCAGCTCAAAGGACAGTACTCTGCTCTCTGTCCTTTGTTCAGCAACTAGTCACTATTAGGATCTCAGATCAGTAGCAAGGTGGAAAGATCTAAACCTTACACACACAAGGGCTGAACGGCCTAGATGAGGGAGGGCTCAAAATTCACTTCTTCCCATCATTGGACACCAAAACCGCCCCATGAGCTTTGCAGCAGATCCACCAGCCAGGGCAGGTTCATAGATTCATAGATTCATAGATATTAGGGGTTGGAAGGGACCTAGAAGATCATCTAGTCCAACCCCCCTGC
>JAOEGS010011541.1:73352-102609 GCA_025447755.1 Corythornis vintsioides | reverse complement strand
CCCCCCCCCAAGGGACTGAGCTGCCCCATAAGCACCGGAGAGTCCCACGGCCTCCCAGCCCAGGCCATCACGGCGAGGAGTGGGAGGACGTATCACAGCTGCCTTCATTTTGCTACCTTTGGATAAGAGAGAGGTTTGATTCCCCGGGTCTGTTTTCTTCCTGTGCCCCTTTTTTAAGACCTCCCCCCTGTGGTTGTAACTGAGTTTTGAAAGAGAGTGGGATTTGCCAGCTGCAGTCCAAGAATGCTTTTCCAGTTGTCCCAAATGCCGTTGTGTGCTGGCTCACAGCCAGACATGCATGACTAAGATTGTTTATATCAGGTGTAAGGGAGTCTCAATGCTGGGTGTTCAAAATCTCCTTCAGAGGCAGGGAAGTGTAGTCTGCATGTACAGTACAGAGCATCTCGCCACGCCAGACACGTTTCCTTTCAGCCCACCCCTCCTGCCTCCACTGTCCTGTGAATAGCCCCACTCATGCTCTGCAGACCAATCCTAGATTTTGTCAAATTCATTTTCTGCTCCCTAAAAAGAATAAAATCTGTTCTTTATGGCAAGTTGTTGTAAGGTTTCAGACAAGATGTTGATTGATTACAAACATAATTGCAGTGTGTGAACTAACTTGTGAAGTCCTGCTATCACTGATCTCAGTACTGCAAAACAAATCTTGCTGTCATTCGAAGCATCACTTTAACCTTCACGGTCTACTTTGCATCTGTAGAGAATACCAGAACTGCAATGCAGTTGTGAAACGCAGTTAATAACAACTCTCTTCTGCAACCTGTCACCTGTGGTTGTTAAATTCTGAGTTAAGAGAAATTATAAACTGAGTTTCTGGTTTTGTTGTGCAAGCAAAAGGAAGGAAACATATAAGCACCATCAGACTGAGCAATAAAGAAGGATTGTTCTGTATTAGAAACTGTACTGTAGATAAACCATTCATGAGAATGTATAAAATGTTTGTCTTGTGACCTTGTGCTTTTGGAGTCAGACAAAACCATGTAATCAACTTGATGCACATGCACAAAAAAGAGAGGGTACACAAAACATTTAAACACAAAACTAATCAAACAGGAGCAGATTCCTCATGGTGCTTGTTTATTATATATATTTAATCCTGCTTGACACTTTACCCAAGGGAAGATTGTCCCTTTTATCAGTTGAATGTTAGCAGCGTTATTTCATAGAGTGTGGTGACTGGTTAGAGAAATTCATGTAACTCAGCCAATCACGGTTTCAAACAAAAATTTTTATGTGCAAAGGACAGCAACCTTCTTGTATGTTAAACCACCAGTACGCTTTGTACATCTGTGATAACGCCTGTTTTATATTCAAATGAACAAATAAAAGCTTTTATTTTTGTTGCTCTGAAAATATCAGTTTCTTAATTAGTCATCTGAAATGGAGCTTTTGAGATCTGCGGACACTCGGTGGAGGAACATGGAGAGCTATACTGTAATTTTATTTTGTTTACCTCTCTTGTTGCGTAATTTATTAGTACAAATCATTATACTTTTAACAATGTTTAAATACTGGTGTGGGCATTGATTGCTGAAAGACTTTCATATGGCAACAAATGTTTTTTGTGAAATGTTTTTTTAATTCTTTTTAATATATTCAAATATACTGTTCACATTTTTGCTGAAAGTGTAAAGATTATTGTAAGCTTGGTAACATTTTGTGAGAAGCAATAACAAGCATTAGTACTGTAAAACTCCTCAAATTTGTCACTTATCACTTTTGTTGTAAAGTCTCCCTACCGGCATATTGCTCATCAGTCGCTTCAGTTATTGATCCAGGTGTTGCATCTCTGCTGGAGCTTTCTGCCAGTGGAGACAGATGGGTAATTGGTCACACGCACGGGACTGGAAACTCTGTATCCATTCACAAGGATGGAATCAAACAGGAGCAAATTCCTCATGGTGCCTCTAGGAAGTGTGACCTGTTGCCACTGCCCCTTTCCAAAAGCATTGTGACTTCAGAGCTGCCTGCCAGCCACTAACAGCAGCGGCCCCTGAGAAGAGGCCCTGATTTGCCAAAGGCTGAAATTCGGAGTCCTTCTGCCTTTGGTAGCCCACCTGAGAAATTCAGGGTGTAAAATCCTCTCTCCAGTGGTTTAAGTTTCAGGTTGCTCATCAGAAGAGGTGGGTGCGAGTTAGAGGACCCACAATTTTCCAGAGCAGAGAATACATATCAAAAACTGAGGCAGAGGGTGTGTAAGGGGTGGCAAAAGGAAGAAGATGAAAGCACAGCAGTAGTTCCTGATTCAGTTTTACAAAACATTTTCTTTAAAAAAAAAGAAGGTTTTTGATGTTTCATGATAATGGCAATGAGGACTTTTAAAAGGTCAGAAGTATTTCAATTACACTTTTTTTTTAAAGTAATTTTGGCAAGTGATGACTGTAACACTGAAAAGCTGGTGGAGAAGCTCAACCACAAAGTGTTTCTAGAAGGATTAGAGGAATAATTTCATGCACAATAAGACTATTATAATTTATTCATTATCAGATAGAGACTAACAAAGTAAGAATTGGAAAAGATCTTGACAAAGGACCTTGCAGCTGTTTTGTGTGTGTTTTTTAGCACAAAGATTTGATTTATGCACCATTATCATGTAAGGCAGGGAGGGAGGAACATGCACAAAAGTCAACAAGAAAGTCTCACCAGTAACCTTGTAAATGAAAGTGCAGGGGAGCCGGGTTTGGGAGAACATCTTTCTCCAGTACAGCTTTTTGCAATCAGCCTGAGCAGTCACAGGCCCTTCTCTGCAACCTTGGGCCTACAAATGCCTGCTGCCTCTTCCGTGTGGCACTCTCAGTGAGGCTAAAATTGGCTGGATAGCCTCTGGTTTGTACTGGTAACAAATCCCAATCGTATCTCAGATACTTGGTCATTTAAGATCTGGAAAGTCAAACAAGCCCTAAGCTGGGCAACTCACTCCACCTAAAGGAAACAGGAGGCAGAAACCACTGTTTCTCCTTCTGAAAATAAAGTAGTAAGAGTTAAAAATACAATAATGATGTTAATAAAAGTAATTAAAAAGTTACCAATAGCAATAATTATAAAAGATAGGTAAATTCAACAATAAAAAGGCAAGTAATGCCTGTAAGACTGACGTGAAGATAAGCTGAGCACCAAGATACAGCCCTGTCTGCAACGAAGATGTTTCAGGCCAGCAAAAGCCCTGTTCCTCCTAAAATTGCTGGGGGGGGGGTGTGGGGGGGGTGTGTGTGTTGGAATTTGCAGATTTGAGGAAGGACAAATCTCCTTTGCAGAGGTGGCAGTGACAGGGCTCAGCACCAGATTGGTGATTGGATAGGTCAGGTCAGGGAGGACCCATGTTGGGGGTGGAAAGCTGCTGTGGGTCCTCCATAGCATTTAACCTGTTTGGTCCCAACACCGGCCCAATAGTGACATCTGAACTGGAAAATCATGTGGAGAGGGGAGCTGGGAGGGAGGGCGGCTATAGGAGCATCTCACAAGAGGTATGTCTGCCACTGGGGTGCTAGGGAGCAGCACTGTGTTTGGAGGCTAAGCACAGCTGTTGACAGGGAAGGTCTGGGAAGGGAGCTCCAAGGGGATGCTACTGCTTCCTGCTCCTGCTTTGCTGACTGGATGCAACATAACTGACTTGGTCACAGGGTGGTCCCCAAACTGGGCATTTGTAGTTCATCAAGTTACATCAAGAATGACATTGAGGTGCTGGAGAGGGTACAGAGGAGGCTATCAAGATAGTGGTAGGCCCACCCAAGGACTTAAGGACAAGATGCCAAAATCAACACAGACACTTTCAGTGAGAAATTTGTTTTTTTAAATACATTTATTAACCAATGTTAACACATTAAATGATTCTATATATTGCTAGTCAGAGCAGCTTACAAAATGCCAGAATGCATCATAAACTGGACAGCCACAATGAATAATTACAATGTGCATAGTGGCTAAGCTCAACACTTTAATATAGCTTTATGATTTGCAGAAAAATTAATTTTAAATCAAGGTTCCTAAAACAATCAATTGTAATTTTATCTAAAACTTATACAAAACCAGGCCACAATCTTTTTTTTGTTTGTTTGTGTTTTGTTTGTTTTTTTTTTTTGTTGTTTTGGTTTTTTGTTTTTTTTTTTTTCTTTAAAACACACAGTTTTCACGCTGTAGTAACTTGGAAATGTGCAACCGTGTCAACAGAGACAAAAAAGCCAAAGTAACACGAATCTTACTTTCATGCAGCTATCAGTTAAATATTACATATTCTGGAATGATTTTACACCAAAAATATTTCCACAATAACTTGCTTTCATAGGGGTGGATCGAAGTTTTGGAACTCGTAAAGTAATCGAACAAGATTGATTTTTAGTTGTGAAGTTTTTTACAGTCACAACACAGAGGCAACAAAAGTTAATTACATATTTATCAGGCAATAATGTAGCTGTGGTAATACAAGTTACCATCTACTTACTAATTTTTTTCCAATCAAGTTACCACTTAATTTCTGCAACGTATTGGGCATTATATGGCAGTATCTAGTCAATTAACTTACCACTTTAAGTAAAAAAGATCAGGATTTCAGTGGTAGTTCACAGAAGTCTTAGTTATATGTTCATCTTCACAATGACCCTGACAAATTCCTAGAGAAAACTTTTTAAAAGGCTTTCTCACAATTCTTCAGCTTCCATCTTTCCATCATGTAATTGCTTTCAATAAATATCAAAGATCTAAATAAATATTTACAAATTATTCCTCTAACTTCTCAAAAAATAGCTGAATGATTAATGGGCATATGATTCAGTCTAAGACCAATCTTTGAAAAAAACTAAAATGTGGAGACACTTTAAAAGAAAAGCTATTTGAGTAAGCTTTACATCTATTTAAAAAATTGTCTCTGAACATGGATGCAATTCATATATCTATATATAAAACAAACAAAAAGAAAATCATTTTCCAACTATCGATCCATTCCTATTGGTAATGCTTCTTAATCCAGACATTCCGCAAAATACAGACTTTTTACAAATCACGGCATCTTTAATACAAGAAAATTAACATGCATTATTCTTCATTCTGAGTACAGTGATGGAGCTCATTATTAGGCAATGATCCATTACTACAAACATAACGGCTTCTGTGAAACATAAGTGCTTTTTCTCCTTTTATTCTCAAGTTACAATGGACCAGGTGACACCAGATCATAGGCAGTCAAATGATGTTGGATTGGGGAGACTGAAGGGGGAAGCAATAAAGAAATTTGTATGCCTCATAATTCCTTGTGTGAATAAAGGTAGGGTTTTTTTGTGGGTTTTTTTTTTGGCTTTTCTTGTTACAAGCACTCATAGTAGGACAAAGATGAAATGTGCAAACTTCAAAATTTAAATATTCATTTTTTTCTAAGATCCAGCTCAGTAAAAGATTACCCCAGTTCCCTGTGATTTTAAACTACAAGATCAAAGCTAATATTTTGTTATAAAAGTTATATATTGAAAAGAAATAATGAAAATAAAACACAGTTGGGAAATATTTAAGAAAAAGTATGCAGGACTAGTACCTGCTGTGTCAACCCTGTTCCCTAAATTCAATCATGTACCCACTGGTATAACCAATAGATAATGCCTTTAAACAGCAAAATTAAGCTGAACAAAACCAGCTCAACAAGGTTAAGAAATAAATGTTACATCAAGGTAGTATGCTTCGTTTTTCTGAAACGGTTCTATACTTCTTACATTCAGATCTAGTTTCTAAATCTTCCTTTTGTTTAACTTGCGTGCTTCTTTATTTTTAGATCTGCTGTTTTTAAAGATTAAAATCTTTGTAAAACCTAAAAATGTTTTAAAATTTGCTGAAAATGCAACAAATCCTCTAGTTTAAAATTACTTAAAGTAACCGGCCTCCCATAGATGTTAAATTTGTTTTGCCGACAAAATTTTGGAGGAGCTTTGTTTAAACAGAAGATTGAAATTCCTGTGCAAAATTTCTTTTACGAAAAGTGTTTAAAGGCTGGTGCAAAATGGGAAGCAAATTCTAAACAATTTTGGCTTCTTGGAAACAAAAACCGCTGTGTCTGAGAATAGCAATCATCGGGGTGGATTTCTAGGGGAGGAGGAACTTTTTCATCTTTTTCTGCGGCAGGTACGTTTGTGTTCAGCATGCCAGTGCTCCTGCTGACACTTGATGGAGCAGTAGGAAGTGTTCCAGCAGCAGTGGTACATGGCCTCCTCTTCACAGTTGTAGCACTGGAGAGAACAAACGAGACACATTTGTGACATCCACACAGGATCCCTCTTTACCCACAGCAGCTCATGGATGTCCTCACCTGCTTGTGGATGCACCAGCACATGCAGAGCAAGGCTTCTCTTTTATTTATGCTTGGGGCATCCAGAGGCCAGAGGGCATCCTTCACACACGCTGAGTAAAGCAGCAATCTTTAGCAAACCTGCACAATGCTTTCCTATTTTCCAGAGTCTGGATTATTGCTTCTGAAAAAATCATCTCTCATTTAGGAAAACTCATCTCTCAGGTCAGTAGACTTTTTTCAGCCACATAGTGCAGAAACCATCTTCTACCCTGCTTTTGTGTAATAGCACCCTGATCTATGTCTTAAAAGCTACAATAAATCAGTGGGCATGTCTGGTATGAATAGGTTCTGCCCAAGCTTAAAAATCAGCATTTCTGAGTTTTCTTTACAAACCTGACTGTCCAGAGGTTGCTGGAGCAGATCCTTTTGAGGTAGGAAAATCTCTCAATATTCACAACAATAACATCACTGGAGAAAAGTGTAATTCATTACCAAGCAGTTAGTTATAGCCCATTTAGGGCATGTCTGCAAGGAGGCTACTATCAGACAGTGCTGCAATTTCATGTGAAGAAAATCTCATGTTACATCAGTACTACTGAGAAGAGCAAGTGCCTTTTCCTTCAAGTCTTCATAAGTCAAACTAGGCCTGACATACATGGGACAGCTACATGAGGTTTTGCTGCTTGTCACACCTGCCAGGACAGCACAGAACTCCTGAAAGAAAGAGATGCTGCACAGCCTGTGACTTCTGCAGAAACACCTTGTTTGGGGGATTGCTGCAGCCAGGGGATTTCTGCCGTAGGACACACAGAGCACCTCCAGTTTCACGGCCTACCGGGAAAAGAACCCCATGGCCTCTGAGGAGCTAAAAGAAGGGAATCAACATGTAGGTAAACACTGCGGGTGGTCAACAAGGAGGCAGAGCACCCAGACAGGCAATGCACCCTGTCTTCAGGTGATTTGCTACTTCTTAAGGGAGTGCTGCAAAAGCATGAACTAGGGTGGCATTGCTGCTAAATGAACCACTTACACTCAGCACCCTCGAAAGCCAAGTTATAATGATTCTCAGATTTCTATTTCTGAACTCAGACTGCTCAAAATCAGGGAGTATCTAAAAATCTAGTCTGAAACACTTATTCAGGAAACAGAGGCAGGGATATCACACAGAATAACACACAATTCACTGTTAACATCCTGTCTGGCTACACTGTAAATTAACCAGACAATTACAAAGAAAACAAACCCAACTTCCTTAAAATAAAATAAAAACATGGCAATGCTACACACTACTGGAAGACAGATCCAAGCAAGCCAACATTTACACTGGCTAAACTCACAACTGCTGATTTCCATCTTGAATAAAGGGAGTGCCCTAGCTTCATGAGAAGGGAACTTCTCCATATCCTTTTATAACTTAGCTTCAGGGAGTTTACTTGTAGAAATGTCTGCAAACAAGTGTCATCCTGAGAGGTGTTTTTCATGTTGCTGGCTGCTCACAAGCCTGTGGGAACCATTGGGATCATCTGCTGGAAAGGTGCAGGGAACAGCTGTGTCTCTCCATTACATACAGAATGGGCTCAGCACAGAGACCAGCTGCACATCTGCCTGCTTGGAGAGACCAAAAAAACCTAAGACAGGAGAGGACAACAGATCTGTGGGTCCTGCATTTCCCTTTACATATGTTGGCCATAAGTGAGGGATGTAAACCTTACAAAAGGAAAATACTGTCATCTAAGCTGGTACCAGCACATGTGGCAGAGAAGGCAAAGTGCCAGTTGGCCTCAGGCCTTCTCTTTTCTTTGTAAACACTATCAATCACTTGGGATTTTGTTTCACAGTTCACATCAGAGACAATGCTCCTTTACTTAAAAACAACCTGTTTCAAGTTAGAATAAATGTACATGTAAATATAATTGGAGGAGATAGGAGTTTAAAATTATCAGTAAAAATCAACTACTCACTAATTCAAACGAGTTTTATATGCAAATAAAAGAACTGGTAGAAATTAAGAAATAAATACTGCAAGACTGGCACTTTACCCTGTATTCTGGAGGCCATCAAACTGCATAAGCTCATGACTGTTGTCGCTACCTTAACAGGTCTACCTTTCCTTTGCTGTTCACTTGAGGCATCTCTAGTAAGTCCAGATTTTCTGGAGGCATAAAAATAAATTTGGCTTAAGCCAAGGAGGACTGTGAGCAATTAGAGCTACAGAAAATGTATTGCATTAATGATTCATTAGGCTCTTGAAGGCTGGGAGTGCATCCTCTCCTGCGCCTGTATATACCACCAGTGAAATGATCCCTTCACCTGGACTGGCTAGGGTTTTTTTTAGGTATGAGAAAAAGATAAATACAGGGTGAATAACAGCAGCTGTATTCCCAAGCATGGACATCTGCATTAAAAAAAAAAGAGAGTCCCTTCTCCTTATTAAAAAGCAAAGCCAACAAAACTCATTTAACGTGTGTTAATTACATGAGATTTTGACAAGAAGGTATCATTATAATAGCAGCACACACGAGGGGTACCACACAGCAGGGACTGTCATTAGTAGCACCAAGGAACAATCCCTGGGGAGCTGTGTAATTGGATCAACTGCAGCTGCCTGAGGCTGTGCATTGGCAGGCAGATCCATCGGCCTGAGTGCAAAGGTGTTTGCCCTCACCCTCCCTCTCCTACCACATGCAAACCAGCTGCCTGTATGATGCCTTCATTTATGGTAGTGATTGACAGGTAATTCTGGGGCCACAGAAAGAGGCAAGCCTGTCAAATACTCTTTGTATCTTTAATTGTCTTGCTTGGAAAGAGGCTTTATACACATGATTGTAAGAAGCAGTGACGTGGTACCAGGGCACACTATGATTAGGCTAAAGTGTACGGCAAAAGCACACTGGAGCTGATGAAAGCAAATCTTGGGAGTCTCTTTCACTAACTCTGCTTCAAAAGTACCAAAAATCAGCTGTAGCTAAGAGTTCAGACTCAGAATCAAGTTACTGTGATGGAGTTGCTGCCTATCAGCTGAATGGCGGCAACAGTTCACACGTGCACTCTCAGCTTTCAACAGAAGAGCTAATTCTGTGCAGTTCTAGAGTGGGCAAAGCCAATTCAATTTCCCTCTCAAATGCCACAGGCAAGAGCACACACGCAGACACCAGCAGCTGGTGACTCATTAAACACAGTAACTTTATCAAGGTGGAGACCTAAATAAGTACTCTGGTCTGCAGACAGGCAGACAGGAAGGAATTTTTGAAGTGAGAGAGACCCAATGCTGCAGTATCCAAACACCCACAGTAAAGCCTCCACCAGGAACAGCAATGAAGGCTCTAAGGAGCTCTGGCATTTGAAGTAATTCTTCTCTTTACAGAAGCCAAGCATGTAACTGTGATAGTCAACAACTGTCTTGCCTTAGTATTTATTTCACTCTTCTACGGAGCAGACTCTTCCCTGTTTTCTCACCATTTCGTCTGTCAGAACAAGGACTAATGAGGCTGAACAGACATGAGCAGCCCTTTAGAGTGGAAGGCGACCAGAACTGAGGCGGGTGCCAGGGCTGGCTGTGCCAGGTGGCAGTGGCACAGGGGCGTCCATCACCGCTCAGGCCAGCGTGCCAGCCTGCGGCAAGGCTCCCGCTTGCTTCTCAGCGCATCTGGCGGAACCAAAGCTCAAAAGGAGGCGAGTAGGAAATCCTGTACCCACACTCCTGTGTGACAGAGAGCTATCAAAGTGCCGTGTGGTTTTCTGAGCCATGGCTTTCATTTCCTTGTTCTATGAAAGCTAGCAAAGAAACAGCAAGTTTTGTATGTGTGCCAGGCTCACTGCTCCTCAGCGTTAACACTTTCCACCTGTACTCTGTTACTGGCCAGCACCACTTTACTGTAAGGATCTGAGTAGATGCTGTACTGACCTGTGGGGGGACAACACACTTCTGGCCTGAATAGGAAACAGGAGACACAAACCAAACAAAAACAGAGGAAAGTTTGCAGCATGTAACAGAATGGTAAGTTAGATCTCTGTTTTCATTTTTCTCAAGGACATAGAAACTTTTTTTTTTTGTAAGCTATGATGAAGATTTGGGCTTAGGAGCTGAACAAGGGAGATAAATATGTTTCAGAAAGTCATGTCTTAAATAAAAAAGAACATAAAAAAACTTCAGAAAAATCTAGGAGAGATAAAGGACAAAATGGTATCACTACTAGCATTATTAGCAGGGGAATTCAAATTGATGTAGCCAGATATTGTACCCTCTGGGGCCTTGAGATCAAAGGAGTGTGAACATAATGCAAAACATGTCTTATACAGAGTAAAACTGCATTTAGAAAAAATATTTGGATAATAACATCTTGCTGGACTCAAGAAGGTGGTGCCGTTAACACTACGTATTTAAGATGGAAAGAAATCAGAATGCCCAAGTTGAAATTTGGAGATTCAGAAAAATTGAAAGCAGTAAAGAGTCATGGTACAGTTAAAATTAAAAAAAAAAACAACACCCTGAAGGAGTGGTGGTGCAGTTAAAAGAAATAAATCACCTTCAATTGGCCTGTAGTATGTATTACACATTTACACTTACTCTCTGTGATACATTTTTGACACTTACCCACTGCTTCTTCTTGGTCTGGGAAATCAGTTGCTTGTGCTGGCCTGCTAGCTTCTTAATTTCTTCTAAAAATTCTTCTTTGCACTTCTCCTTTACCTGCTTACATTTTCTGTCCATCTCTCCTTGTGCATTGGCCACAGCTTTGCTTACAGCCTGCCTTTTCTCTTCCTCCATCTCCGTACGCAGCTGCCACGGGAAAGCCAGCAAAACAAGTCAGTGGACAGCTAATGCAATAAGTAAAAGTATTGTCTTTAAATCTCTAATCTTTAAAACTCTATTACTGATTGGAGTTGGAGGTCACACAATTAGGGGTTGCTCCTATTTAGAAAACAAAAAGTTACCTCCTTTAGACTTATAACAAAGCTTCATCCCATAAGAAATGTTAAAAATAAATATGTCATTGTATTCTCCCAGGCACCTACAAAAACATCTAGACAGGCTCCATGAATATTTTGTCAACAATTGGTTTACAAATTTATGAATTTTTCTTAGACAAATGTTTTGTGTCTCTACAGCTGCATATAAATCTACTGCAAGGCATAACAGAAAATACAAAATAGAAGATCCCTGAATTCAATAAGAGGTACCTTTTAAAATGCACAGTCAGAGGCATTCCTTTACCCTAGCAGAGTTACCTAAAAGTTTGGTGACTTAATCCTACAGATTTAACAATTGAACTCTCTAGGTTCCTTGCATAGGCCATCACCTAGAATGCAATCCACCAGGTCTTTAGACAGGTACTTAAGAGAGGTGAGACAAATCAGGCACTAATTGTCCTGCTCTCTTCAGCCAAAGGTGACCAGCTCAGGCTTAGTTATTCAATTTTAAGAGAGTTTTCTTTAGGTAAGAAAATTTAAACAAATTTCAGCAAATCAATTTAATGTTTAGGTCAGAAGACTGACAAAAGAAGAATTATTTATGAATAGCATTTAAATAATGCCGTTGTTTACAACACAGCAATGGAGACAAGGGCTTTGGAAATGGATACTCATGAATGAACAATTGGTTTCAATTTGGGTTCACAAACTGGTTTCACTGGACAAGTAGTAAAAAAAACAGGTGTCTTCTGTTTAAACTAGCATCTGTTGGTCTAGAAACAGTATAAAAAGCAATAATAAAGACTATTTTTCTCTTTGGAAAAGGTGTTTAATTCATTTTCTTAAGGGTAGATGTTCTAAAAATCGAAAAGAATGTGAAAAAATCCACACTCCTCCTGTTCTCAAATCAGAGAGTAGGTGGTATTCCACAAGAGTTACCTTTTCCACTGCCTCTCGCACAACTCTCTCAGTTTCTCTTTTGTGATCAGCTTTCATCCTGTCCTTGAAATCATTAAAGATTTTGGTGTATTTGTCATGGCACATGTTCTGACACACTCCATCATTACTGGTCTGGGTGCTCCGATGCAGCATTTTTGGAGAAGAGGCACTTAACTTCTTGGTCTGAGTGGAGACGGAAACTTTCTCAATGGGCTGAGGCATTGTGGGAATTTCCTGACTTGAACTTACTGCTTCAGTTTCAGGTTCTGGCTCCTACAGAGAAAGAACAAGCTTGTAAATCCAGATACCAAAGTAGAACAAGTTAACTTTTGGTGTACCCTAGAGAAAAAAATGTTACATGACTGATGCCAGTGCAATGTGAAAGGTGTCTACTGAAGACCTGTAGCGCTAATGGGATGTGGGATCCCTGAGGAAAATGAGCATGACAGTGGGTAGGCTCTTCAGGCCAGCTTTTCCACTATCAGGTAGGAGCCCTCCAGAAGGAAGCACACACACAACATCCGTTTGCCACACTCAGCAGCCTCACTTCCCAAGAAGTACAAACAACATCAGAGGCCATACTGAAGGCTGCTATGTATTTTTCCCCCTACCATTCTGCCTGAGGAGACTGTAGCTCTACGGCCAAGGTACTTGAATGTTTTTGGCAAACTGGGCTTCCTGCGACCCAATAGGCTCCACTGGGGCCTGCAACATTCCACTGATTTCACAGAACTGCAGCAAAGATTGATAAGTACTTCAAAGGTACTTTGAAGATGAAAGGCTGAGTGTCTACGTCTTGCTTCCAATAATAAAGAACTAGACTTGGATGACCACAGAGGCTTTCTCTAATTACACAACTATCAAGAAAGAAAACATACTTTGTGTAGTGTACTATACTGTACTGAATTTAGCTGCCTCTGTTATTACACCAATGTTATACCATTTTCTCCTGCACTCCAAAACAGACAAAATTAATATGCCTGCAAACTCCTACTGTTACGTCAAGTATCTAAAGACATAGATGAACATTGTTTGTTTGTGTTTGTTTGCTTGTTTTTAAATTAGATTTTTTGAAGCTCATTTAGCAGTGTACAGACAAAGCACACGTTCCTTGTAATGCCAGACTTGCTTAGGACAGGATTTTGTGCCTGTCTGTGTGATGGGGCTCTGCTCACCCTCATCAAAAGTCTGATTGTGTATTCACTTTTGCAACCAGTTGCTCTCTGATACGTCACTGTGAATGGCTTCTGGATCACTGATCAAATAAGAGCAGAGTTAAGGCAAATGTTAAGACATAAATAAAGCAAATCAGAGCATTTGTTTGTCAGAAAACACAAGGAAAATTGTGAGTCAGCCTGAACTGAAGTCTCCTCATCCTGCACTCTGTAAACACAGTTTCTGCCCCAGGGAGCAGAAATTCTGTGTCACTGCCTCCATCGAGGAAGGTGCCTCCTGTGCCTTCCTCCTGTGCTGTCAGACACAACGGGGAGGCAGGTGGCTAGGTATTAGCCATGGCAGTTACGTGTTTCAGGCAGCAGGGCTATCCTACATAACTCTGGTGCTAAAATACCCTCTTCTGTAATGAAGTCCTGAGTTCTTTGCTGAGGACTGTGCATATGTGTAACGTTTTCTTAATGTTCAACATGCAGCTGAAAGAAGGCCAGGAAAAGGTACTTGGCAGTTAGGAAACAGAGGTTAGGAAACTGGCTGTCTCAGTAACTGCCCCCTTGTGTACAAGCAAAATAATACAGTCCCTTGGTTACATGATCGTTCGGTGTGCAACTTGCATAAACAAGGAGGTTCCACAAAGGTGTCAAAGGTGATTTCTTTATGATACAGTATATTACCACGATGACAACAGTGGCTTGACTGTAGTAGGTACAATTATCTTTGTTATCAGTGAGGACCCAGCAATGGGGCAGGAACTTCCACGATTAATACTGTAAAATCAGTAAAAGGTGAAAGAAACTGAAGGAGTATTTATTAAAATTTCAGTCTTTTTGTACATTGCTATCTCTACAAACATAGTAATTGAGGTTACTTACTTCTTTTTTGAGTTCCATGCTCTGGTTACGTCGTCCTTTCTTTGCTCTTGGTTCCTGAGTAACCTTCAGCTGTGAACATTAAGAAAAACATATTGAATCATTCCAAAAAGCAGTTCATATAAGTATCATTCATTGTAACATGACTGATTTACATCTTATTTGTGAGTAATTGAAATTATTTAATTTAGCAAATAGCTGAACACTGTTCCTAAGTGGGAAGTGCATACAATAAACTTCCTACATTATCACTGATCACTGATTGCATGAAGAAACAAAATGCATGAACAAGTCCTAACATTCCTTATACCTTATATATTTGCTAAAATACACGTAACCATTCTTTTCTTCATTTCACACACAAGTTCAAACACTTATTTTCTGGAATATTCTATATTAGTGACCCATAATTAGGCAGCAGACCTTGCTGGAAGCCAGAAAGCAGCAATACCTATAAAAAGAACATATATATGTAGAGATGGTAAGGTTATCCAGACTTGCTAGAATTGTTTATAACTGTATCATTCGAGGGGTACGAAACTTCATGCTTTAGAGTAAGAGCCAATCTCCAGCACTGGAAATAAAGGTGAGATCCAAGTTGATTGTTGCATTGGGTTTGTGTGGCAAGGTTTTGCTATCAGGGGGGCTACTTTGAGAAGCTGCTAGAAGTGTCCCCTGTGTCTGACAGAGCCCATGCCAGCCAGCTACAAGACAGACCTGTTGCTGGCCAAGGCCAAGCCCATCAGCAACAGTGTTTGTGCCTCTGGGATAACATATCCTCCCTTGCAGATCCCGTTGTGTGATCAGTGTGACCCATTTAAAATGGCTTTCGGAAAAGTTAAACACCCACTGCTAGCTGGTGTTAGTGACAGGATGCGGCAGAGCACTGACTCTGAAAGCCACTCTTACATCCTTCTCTCTGTGAAACCAGTGAAACAGGTGTAAGTATAAACCAAGTGGAGGTTTAATAGTTGGAGTGGAAAAGAGAATTTGCACATGAGCACTTCAAGCCGTATGACTGAGACTTCTGAAAAGACTGGGGAAATGCCCCTGTTATCTTTCATAAATATTATTTGTGACTGTTCTCTCCTGTTTCATCAAATATTGTTGCATGACCACATACCTGACTTTAAATGAAGGGGCCACTAAAGAGAATTAAAACCACTTTGATAAGAAGCAGCCCCTTAAAGCAACAGTCAGTTTTGTAAGTTTCAAGTTTTTAGTTACAAATTGGATGATGCCCTTGACAAAAGAAGAGGGTCAAAACACGCTGATTTTTTAAAACACAGACTTAGAGAGATGATAGTAGTTTTAAATGAGCAAAGAAGATGTTGCTAGGGGAAAGGCTGCCAAAAATACAGGGAAGCATCCTGCAAGCTGTGAAAATCTTTCTGCCAAGTCAGTAATAGAGAATATTTAACACCCTCTTGGACAATGAATGACTAAGCGAGGTTCAGCTCCGATAAGGGAATCTGCATATGGAAATGCAAACTTTTATATCTTGGCCCTTTCTACTTCTCATTTTTGTTTAAAGCAATATAATTTTACTTGTTTTGCAGAATTACTTTTAATTATTTTAGTCAGTTGCTGGTCATATGGTTCTGAGAACAACCTTTGTACATAACTTTAGTTGGACGTGCTAAAAATGTCATTGTTGGTGTTACTCAGGGATCTGTAACACAGAATACAGTCCAAAGTGAACATACTCCAGCTGTGAAAAGACTGAACAGCTACAGGGCTGTCCCTTGATGGGAATCCAAGAAGACAGTGTTGCAGTTTATCTGATATCCATGACATTTAACTTGAACATTCCTATTTAACTTTAGAAAACTTGGTCTGCATCAAGGTGCTGCAGGTGACAAACATCTTGAAACTTCGCAGAGGTCATCCGAGAAACTGAGGAAAGAGGAAAACTCCATATTCTTGCTATTACTGAGAAATCATAAGGAAAATAAGCATTTGAACTCTCAATTTGTCACCACAAAACTGTAGATAGAGCACAAGGCTAATTTAATAGAGGCTAACCAAAAATATGTCACCTTTATACCCTTTAATAAATTGTCCTGATTACTAACATTGTAGCAGCACTCACCTGCTCATTGCTGGTGGAAGAGATACTTGACTCTGCCTCCTCTTCCCCTTTATCCTCATTCTTTGATTTCCAGAATCTCCCTTCACGGAGAAAACGCTGGTGCAGTTCCAGCTCATCACAGGCCTTCTTCCACCCCATGCTGCGCTTCACGTGCAGCCGATGGATGTTAACTGTGATGTCTTGAATGTTTTCAGAGGGGATCCAGGCCCTTTTGAAAGCATAGTACAGACAGGTCCAAAAATGTTAAATACAGATGAAGGATCTTAAACTGAGAAACTGAGTTCAAAAGCAGTTTTTCTCAGTGGCTCATCACTGACAATTACTTTTTTACTCAGAACTTTTGTATATTCAGCACATTAGAAAAATATTGGACAGTATATTTCTAGAAATTGGTGTTATGATATAAACACCTGTCAACTGTGGGTGATACGGCTGAAAGTCTCTCAGTTTTGGTGAGCCACAAACCAATCCCAAAATCAACAGCAGTCCCATCTTCTACTTGCTCTCTTGCTAGATGCCCCAAGTCACAACACAGAAACATATTTACTGAAGGTTCATATGCTAATCATACTTAGTCCTTGACCTCTTTGCTAAAACTGTCAAGGAATATAGCTAATTATCACCTCAAATAAAGACCCTTTGTAGCTTGGGCCCCTGTCTATCAGGACTGAACTCAGGAGGGGACTGTCATGCTCTGCTGGACTGAATTCATGACAGTGACTTTTTTCCAAAGATACTCTTGTCCTCTTCAATATTTTCAGACTTCAGAGAGTTAGATGGGCAGGTCTTGACATTTTGAAAGGTTATACAAAGCAACACTGGACATTAAAGAAAAAATAGTCACTGCCAAACACATCTACATAACAAAGTAAATACTGTAACCAATTAAATATCTGCAAATGGATTCTCAATTCACAGATTCACAGATATTAGGGGTTGGAATTGTATTGTAGTTCCTGCAATATAAATTTCATTTTGGTGAACTCCAAGGAACGATGCTAATTTACAGCAACCATGAGTTTGACCATTCCAAGCACAGCACAGTAACTCAGCAATGGCACTCTAGTAAAACGAATTTTGCCTTTTCTATCAGCACACGTTTAAGAAGTTGCAAGCACTGCATCCCACAAGTTTCATAGTACTTTGTTAGATGGTCTGAAGCTGTGTGAACTTACTGCTAAAGCTACTGATGAGATAAGGCATATTGCACAGATTCAAGGTAAATCATTCTGTGATTGACACACGGATAAAGATCCTTTACCCACTTTATGCCCATTAGAAAATCTTAGTAGTTCATATAATAAATGAAGACATGCTATCAAATATAAAAGTTACATTAAAAGCAAATGAAATAAACAGCCTCATATAACACTGTTACTAAATTGTCTAGGCCCTTTTGGGATGCACCAAAATACACCACCTTCCCAATAATTACTGTGCAAATGTAATTTGCACTTTCCACACTACAGGCACATAAATCAATCAGGGAAAAAAAGATCAGTATGTTCACTGCAGTAACACTGCTATAACCCTCCCAAATCATAGAATCACAGAATGTGAGGGGCTGGAAGGGACCTCGAAAGACCATCTAGTCCAACCCTCCTGCCAGAGTAGGATAACCTAGACCAAGTCACCCAGAAACAGATCCAGGCGGGTCTGGAATGTCTCCAGAGGAAACTCCACAACCTCCCTGGGCAGCCCCTGCCAGTCTCTGGCAGCTCACTGAGAAAACGCCATGAACTGGAGAGGGAAGGAAAAACTGATCTCTAAGAACAAAGTTTCCAATGTCTAGAGTTATTCTCTGAATTTGCTAATTGTCTCACAGCAGGAATTCTGTCAATGTTCTAGCAGTGAGACAGAAACATTTGTGTTGTATATAATGTTACTAAAACACAAAATTGCAATGTGTTTGCTCAGAAGAAAAAACTGCACAAAGTCAATATTGCTGATAGTAAGAGTACACTTCTGTCTGATTTCCACCTGGGCGCGGACCAGCAGGCTGCTACTGATTTGAAGAAACAGTTGCAAGTTTGCTTCCTTTCTTTAATTAAAATGGCATTAACAACATCCCTATGGCAACTGTGGAAAGGGAAATCCCTGAGCCATTTGGCAACTTCAGATGTGTCAGACTGACCTTCAAATTTACCAAAACAATTATAGCAAAGTTCTCAGTCATTCTAATGTTGGTAACTAGCTTAGCCAGGATATACAACATGATAGATGAGATAAATACTTCTAAATATTGTTTGTAAAAAAAGTAACATGAAATTAATAAATTACCTTTGGTGGTGATGGCCAAAAAAGCGAACATCAACTTGATTGTCCTCCTTCTGCATGACCTTGGCTGGCCAAAATCCAAAGCCTTTCATTTTGGCCCAAACCAATTCATGATTAGGTATCTGGAAAAAAATGCATTTACTATTGGATATGAAGTATTATATTGGTATCTTCCACAAATATTTTCATGCAACTATATGCTGGTATCTTAAGAATATGGTTGCTCTTCAAATCTGGTGCTATTTTCATTTTAGCTTATTACAATATGCATTTCCCTGCTCAGTGTATTGCTTGGATCAAAGTGAAAAAAAGCAGCTCAAAATTTAAACTTGTCTTTATAGCTTCAACCAGGAGAAAAGTTTTATTTCTGTAAGCTTCTTATTTTCTTGTAAGACTGTTGTAACTGGCTGATAACCAAGTTTTACAACCTATATTGTTACAGCTTTGAACTTCAATCAACATTTCACTAGTGTAAAATAACCAGGCTTACAGTCTTAACCATGCTTTTGAAACAAGCCTACTGAAATGGAATAGTCAATGCATTAATGACACCAAAACCACAGTCTTTTATACAGAAAAATCAAATAAACAAAAATCTGTGTCAGCAACATACACAAGGATAGCAGAACCAATTGTCAGGTCGTGCGTTTGACAAATAGAAACAGTTCTTGCAAAGCTGCAGTTCATCCAGCTGAAAAACAAACACACAAGAAAGGTAAATAAGCTCCAAAAATTCTTCAGTAGTGTCTATATTTCTTAAGTAGTAAAATTTTGGAACCCTGCTCGCTAACTTGGTGGAGTTACTTCTTTCTGTGCAAAGTGAACTGACTTGACTCTGTCAGGTGTGAAATTGAGGGGAGCTGAGTGGATAAAAGGCAAGCTGCAGAAATGTTATTTGAAAACCAAGGCAGAGGGAGGAGACAAGATTATTTCAACTCTCAATGATATATTATTAGTCTATGGGACCTGAAGAGATACAT
Source organism: Corythornis vintsioides (assembly GCA_025447755.1). NCBI lineage: Eukaryota > Metazoa > Chordata > Aves > Coraciiformes > Alcedinidae > Corythornis > Corythornis vintsioides. Next base: position 83,082 of record JAOEGS010011541.1, on the reverse strand, counting down.
CCACAGGTCCTGAAGGAACTGACAGCTGAAGTTGCTAAGGCACTAGCAACTCCTGGCAGTCTGGTAAGGTTCCCACAGATTAGAAAAGGGGGAACATAATCCCCATCTTTAAAAAAGGAACCAAAGATAACCCGGGAAAGTACAGACCAGTCAGCTTTACCTCTGTGCCAGGTAATATCATGGAACAGATTCTCCTGGCAGCTGTACTGACACATGAAAAATAATCAAGTGGCTGGTGACAGCCAACATGGCTTCACCAGGAGCAAGTCATGCCTGGCTAATCCAGTGGCCTTCTGTGACAAAGCTACAGCACTGGCTGACGTGGAAAAAGCAATAAATGTCATTTTCCTCAACTTGTGCAAGGCAGTTGACACTGTTCACATGACATCCTTGTCTCTAAAACGGAGAGACATGGATTTCACAGATGGACCACTCGGTGGAGAACTGCCACCAGCCAGCCATAAAGAACTGGCTGGCTGGTCGCACTCAGAGACTTGTGGTCAATGGCTGCCTGTCCACATGGAGGCCAGTGCCAAGTGGTGTTCCTCAGGGCTCTGTTCTGGGTCCAGTACTGTTCAACATCTTTGTCAGTGACATGGACATGACATTGAGGGCACCCTCAGTAAGTCTGCCGACGACACCAAGCTGTGTGGTGCCATGGAATCACTGGAGGGAAGAGATGCCATCCAGAGGGACCTTGACAGGCTTGAGAAATGGGCCAGTGCAAACTGCATGGGCTTCAACAAGTCAAAATGCAAGGTCCTTCACCTGGGTCGGGCCAGTCCTAGACACAAATACAGACTGGGCACAGAGTGGGTTGAGAGAAGAAGAAGAGAAGGATTTGGGGGTGTTGATAGATGAGAAGCTCAACATGAGCTGGCAGTGCTCATGCAGCCCAGAAGGCCAACTGCATCCTGGGATGTATCAAGAGAAGCATAGCCAGCAGGTCAAGAGAGGTGATTCTCCCCCTTTACTCTGCACTGGTGAGACCCCACCTCGAATGCTGTGTCCAGTTCTGGTGTCCCCACCATAAGAGGGACATAGATCTGTTGGAGCACGTTCAGAGGAGGCCACAAGGATGATTCAGGGGCTGGAGCACCTTTGCTACGAGGACAGGCCACGGGAGCTGGGATTGTTCAGTCCTGAGAAGACTTTGGGGGGACCTAATAGCTGCCTTCCAATACCTGAAGGGAACCTACAGGAAGGCTGGGGAGGCTTTTTACAAGACCTTTGACTGATAGGACAAGAGGAAGTGGGTTTAAGTTGAAGGAGAATAGATTTAGATTAGAATTTAGGAAGAAATTATTCAGTATGAGGGTGACAAAACTTTGGAATGAATTGCCCAGAGTTGCTGGAGACATTCCCTGGAGGTGTTCAAGGCCAGGTTGGACAGAGCCTTGAGTAGCCTGATCTAGTTGAGAGGCATCCCTGCCCATGACAGGGAGGTTGGATTAGATGATCTCTTAAGTCCCTTCCAACCTAGGCCATTCTATGATTCTAGATAAAATGCAAAGAACAGTTCTTTAATTGATCAAATATTTCAAGTAGATTCTGAGAAGTAATTCACCTGTAGAAATGGAGAAAGTGTGACAGTTCCCCTAGTTTTATGTTTTGGTCTCCTCTGAATCTTGAGGAATGCTTCAATGCCAATTACGGAATTTGGTAGGCATCTCACCTCTGGTTCATATTAGCAAGCACAATGATTTCTAGTCCATCTAAGTATTACTAGATTATTTTCAAAACTAAAATTTCAATATCAGTATATTCCAAATGATAGTCTAGTTGCAAAAGAAGAAAAAAAAAAAAGAAAGAGGAGTTCTGAATCAGCTGTTGGAAAGTTAGGGGAAAATTTATAACAGACTTCACATCCTTATTATTTTTTAATATGAAGACTAATTTTCTTTGATTCTGAAATGAAAATTGAGTGTCTTGTCTACATCTCGGTTACTGAGTACTACTTACTTCATGACACGTGTCTTTGTAAAGCATCCTCGCTATATCAGCTTGTTCACTGTCCGCTAAAATGAAAATAAACTGTATGAACAATCACAGTATGATCACAGTGCTCACAAAGACTTCATGCTGTAATTGTCCTGCTTGAGAATACAAAACATAATTTAGTCACTTGGACAACACTTCTATGTAAAATTTTCTAACCATCAGTTTTATCTTGGTTTTCTCTTTCATATTTATATGCAAAAATACTGTTAGCTTTTAAACTGGACAACTACACACCCGAGAAGCAGCAGCAGCAAGACAGGGTTGCTCTTAAGACGGAGCCAGTTTCTCTGCTAGTGTCTTAATGACAGACTGCAGCTGTGCTCTACCATGGCTCTCTGCTATCGCCACTTGGCAGGGACACAGGTACAATCACTGACATCACTCTGCTCAAAGTAATGCTTTACTGACTGCTTATCACTGTGTCCTCTTCCACCTGGGCATTTCTCTATTAGCACATTCACATCTTTCCCTGCGAATGACAGTGTGGATCTTCTGATGCTGCAGAGAGACTGGTCCTACCATCCTCCCAGTTTCCCCGATGTGGGCTGTGTCTGCAGGAGAGAATCACATCTTTCCTGAAGTGATGGCTCTGGAGAACCTTGTTACAGGACCTGACTGTAGCTTCTGGATGTGGTGTTTTTTCTGCTTCCAATCAGATTGTCGGACCATATCAAACTGTCACTTACAACCTTCCCAGCACCTGGCAGTTTTTTTGATGGTTGTACCTCCACACACTGCACCAACGGGACTCTTCTAGTGAGGATGTAGCTATATTCGATGTTGCAATATGGTAGATATTACCCAGGAGTGAAAAAGATGTGTCTCTAGTACATGTCAGACATCTGACTTCTTTCTGCCCTAGAAAATCGTATGTATAGTGGCAGAAATATGCAGTACAGACTGACTTAGGGCTTCAGCTGAAAAAGAAACAGGATGGCAAAGGTGCAGATTCGTGTTAACAGGTTTAGACAGAGAGGATGGAAATAGTTATGTAGTAGGTGAACCAGAAAAGATCCTGCAAAGGCCTCTTGGAGCTTACTTTGATTTTTAAGGGCTCTCAAATGGCCTCATCCATACTTCCTAATATAAAATTCAAACCTGAACATGTGTGTTTCCTACAGATACAGATCACAGAAAGCAATCAATAAGTGTAGCACTTTACCTCCATAGAAAATCACTGTGTTGTGTAGAAGCAGCTGAGCATCTGCTTTGAACTCCTCATAACTCCTGTACTTTCCTTCGTTTACTTTCTACACAAAAGAAAACACAGGACTGTGAAAAAACGGCTGAAGTGCTGCATGTGTTTTACGCAGAGAAGCTTCCACAGAAATTGCATTATGAAACACAGACGAGACAGTGCCTTTCCTGTACACAGAATGAAAAACTCTGATATGGTTTTGTTAGCACCTGCACATCAGCTGCACCGGGCCCTTTGCACAATACCCACAAGTAAAACATGTGCTCTAATACCTAAGTTTAAGGGAAAAATTGTCTTGGTTCTAACAGAGTAAATCTAGAGTAAAATATAAGGTGTGGCCCAGGACACTTGTTCAGCTTAAAGTATACTCCCCGAGGTGAAGATTTTGTACCTTAAAATACCAGCTAGTTTCAAAACAATGCTGACTGCCTTTATGCTTCCGGGATCTTCACTTGACAGTCAGTGTTTTCTGATCAAGGGTGATTGTCTCAGACTTCCAAGTTCATAATAAATACCTACTTAGAGCCATGCAGTTTATTTTCCTAGCATGGTATTTTATCTGATAAGGAATGCAGCATTTTCAGTTGTGCCCTGTCAAGAACATCTATGAGAATTCTAATCATCAAAGTAGCATCAGTTTCTAGGATGTTACCAAGACCAAAAAGGCTTCTGTAGAAGCAGGTGAAGGTTACAGTGAAAGGAAGGCCTGACCTATTTTCAGGCTCAACCAGTGCTGCCAGTACTTGCAGCCAGTCAGTAGTGTTGGTCTCCAAAACTATTGTTTCAACAACAATAATAAAACAAAGTATTTTCACATCTATGGTTGTAAAGAGCAAGATATATACAGCACTGCATAGTAATCCAGTTGTAGCAATGAATAAAGATTAATATGCTGTTCATTTTGGTCATTTGCAGTTGAATTCCATGAGTCATGGTCAGACCTTTGGTTCAGAAATAAAGGACAACATAGTTACTAGTACTTTATTTTTGGAACAGTTAATGCAAAACAGATGTTTTGAGTCTTTTTTTATGATCAACAAAATGATTGGTTCTTTATTAATCATTTAGATGTTTATAGTTGACACCTAGAGAATGACTAAAATTGGAATATGGTCAAAAACATTGGGCCAGATAAGCCAACGCAGGCACTCAAGTCCCTATTCAGTGACTTATGTAAAGACTTCCTTCTCTAAAGATTTCAACTACCTACAGCTCCTAGTAAGTTTGACATTTTAAACCCCCATATCCAGTGCTGGATACAATACTGAAATACTGAACTTATGAAGAATTAAACAGGATTAATGCTGTAGTACTTAAAGTTTATCTTCACGGTTAAAAGACACCATAAACAGTGTGGAAATTAGAAAGCAAGTCACTCTACCTCCTGTATAGTAGGAACATCAACAGCTGAGTGCACCAGCCTTCTATACATTGGGTGTTTGTTGTCCTTCCCTTTCTTGTTTAGATCTATAGCCTGAAAGGACCATATAATGGTGTAAGTTATTGCATTTAGAATCTGCTTAAAACACACCAAAAAAAAAAAAAAGGTTAAAAAAATGCAATACTTCGGAATATCGGGGGGTGGGGGGGGAGGGGGGTGTGTGTGTGTGTGTGTGAAGGGAGGGGAATACACAATCCCAAACTGTAAATCCACAATCTGACAGATTACATGTATTTCAAACCTGAAAAATGTCCCTTTCAGAGGAGCCACATGCCCAGGGCATAAACTACTCCTGCCAGAAATACACAAATCCGAGCAATGAGACCTGACAAGTCTCTGTGGAAATACATACTCCGCTTATGACAAGGGAAATAAAGTTAAACCCTCTTGTAGCCTGCCACCCTGCACAGACACAGATGGCCAACTGTGATGCATCCTCTACAGAGCAACCCAACCATTTGATAAACCTCCCTGTTTTAGACTCACCCGCTCCTTCATACGAGAGACTATGAATCGCAGATATGTGCTCATCTCTTGTTTACTTGTGTTTTTCTTCTTGATACTCTGTCAGAGAAAAACAAGATCATATTATTATTTTAAATTTGACTTCAAAATTCATACAATAAAAAATTTCTCTCTGCAGCACAACATTATTTGAAAAGGAAACTTTGAATCACATACCACACAATTTTTTAGGCAAAATCTTTCCTTGGAAATTAGTAACACTAACACATCACAACAACTGTATCTGTTGCTTTGAATTATGCCTGGGCTGAGGACTTCAGGTACAGAAGAATTATTGTTTTTATTTCATGCTTGCATCCATAATAATCTGTCAAAACCTCTCTAATTAGACACTCAAAAGTGTCTTATTACACTTATAAGTGACTTCTTAAAAGAAAGGCATTTTAGGGAGAAATTTAAAATTTATTTAATCGCCTGTTTTATTACCTAGGCATTCGTATTTTCAGTAAAATAAGAAACTATTTTTATAAGCATAATCTGTACCATCTACAAATTATGTGCTTACTAGACAAAATTATACCGTCTTTAGAAGAAGTCAAATAGGTTCTAGCCAGGAAAACTTCAAGAGCACCTTTTACTGCTCAAGAAGCATAGCAGCTGTTGATTTTTGTGGTTCTTCCTTCACAAAATCTATCCAGATTCTGGAACAGAGACTGCTTCTTTTAGCATTTCAGGATCCAGAGTTTTTCCCCCTCATCTTCAACTAGTATAGAGATTTATCCCCACCCCTCAAAGTCAACCAGGATAGCAGGAAGCACTGCACACTGCAAACATGCTGCTGGCGAGGAGGTGGCGCTCTTCAAATGCCTGATGTGCAATCCCCAACAATTAGCTGTGCACAGCTCTGCATGGACTTAAAGCAGCTGGCTGAAATGCACTAGCTCATCCTTGCTCTTGCCTGCAGTGGTTCTTCAAAACAAAAGCAGAGTGAAACAGCAGCATGGGTTCCAGGTTTATTAACCTAAAGTGATTTCTAACTGCTCACATCCCTTGCAAAAGCATTTACTCCTCCTCCCAGCTCCAAATGCACTGAGTGCCAAGCTGAGTTCCCCCCTTCTCATGCCTCACATCACCACCTGTATTCAAGCTGTGTGGACTAATCTGGCTGAGTTACACCTGCATCCTCAAATTCTGATGGTCTTTAGCAAGATACACATAATTGTGCAGATGACTGCTGCTTAGCAAACACCAGGAAAACCATAATCCATGTCCTAATATGTAGCTTAAAGAGTTATGAGTCTTATGAATTATTAATCACTAGAAGTGTGCTGTTTCTTACTGAATTACCTATATATTACTCTGAACATACAGAAGGAGCAGACACATGGAGTACAGAGCAAGTGTGTTTACATATTTACTTGTTGAGAATAAAAGTTACACATTAATGAAAAACAAAACAAAACAATAGGATTTGATTGTGTCTCCTCTGCTTATATTCTTCCTGCAACACACTGAAAAGACTTTGGAAATCACAGGCTACAGCAATTGTGCAACCCATAGAGCTCAAGATTGCACTCACTTCCTCCTTCTTAAATCAAAGTTGTACACAGCACTACCAGTGAAGCTGTTTTTTGACCGCTTAATAGTATGCACAGAATCACCACAAACTGTGCTGAAACTGCCATTCAGCCTCAACCCTATATAGATACTCCAGTATGTGTCACAATACCACAGCTTGTTCCTGACAGGACACTACCACTGTTAGGTAAAACTCATTACTGTGGAATGGGCCAGCACCAGGTCTTTCTAAGACAAGGCATTTAAGCACTATTCCAAACCCTGGAAGGAGGCAGATTTTACTCTGTGCTGTATGTCTGAATCCCCTTCTGTATATTCATGTTTTACTTGTTCTGCCAGAATTCACCTGTTCAGTTTGGCATAAACCAACACTGCCACTGCAGATGAAAACTCAAATGTGCATTAAATTATCCGCATTACGAAACGCTGCTGTCAGTTTTGTCATTTCAGGCCCTGGAGTGCTGTATGCTTGCTAATGACACAGCATTTTAAAAGACTGAAAGTTAGTAGGACAAAATAAAAATCACTTGAGCTGACTAGTCCTTCTACAATACCTTTTCTGAAATGGTTTTGAATTTATCGTGCCTTGAAATTATTTCAGAATTCATGTGAACCGTTTTTCATGCCCTGATGGACAAGACAGTTTGTAAAAGACTGTGTCGAGATAGATTGTTTACTGTCTTGTTCTTCAGATTGCAAGGTAGATTGGCTTTATATCCTTATTGAGGTCAGAAATTAATATCACCTTAAGCACCAACGAATGATATCATTAACTTGCCAATTCAGGAAAACTTGAATTTCTGGACTTTTCCTTCAATTCCCTACACTGATTTATTTTAAGAAAAAACTTGATCCCCAGATTCTTCTCCTAAATGTTGAAAGGTCATAAATTTAGGGAACTGGAACCTATAAGCCAGTGAAGTATCTTTTTATGGCAAGGCTGCTCACCCTTTGTAGAAAGCAAGTTATAATCCAACTGCTTCATTCACTTTTCAACAAAGATTAGCCCTTTAAGAGGCACCATTCACGTATTCTTTGGAATCTATTGTGAAAAGCAAGTAATATTTTAATTTAAAAAACCTACTTTCTATTTAGAAGACTTGTGGTGTTATCTGAGAAATCAACCTAGAGTCACTTAAAGCAGAAAACAGTTAATACTAGATGGTGGATATGCTTTATCTATTTATACTGCTCTGACACAAGAAAATATACTCACTTTTGGGTCCCTTTATAGACAGAGTGATATATTAAGCAAGTATAGATGAAAATTAGGTCTTTTGATTTCCTACTTTTGGGAAATGAAAACAATGATGGTGGCTTGTGAATCCATAAAAGTAGCAAGATCCACTGTGTATCTTTTCCCATAGGCAGAAATACCAAGATAGGCTACTGCCATTTGTATGTATAACACACTGGTACTGTAGCTGAGAGTAGTGAGTGAGTACATTCGCATCACTTACTTGGCTTGTTTTATTTCTGCCTTCTTCCATTTCTTCACTTATGAAGCACTTTTTATCTCAACCCAAAAGATTTCTCAATTTTCCTTTTCTCATCCTCTGTCCCACTGAGAATTGGGGAGAAGTGAGAGAGCAGCTGTGTGGCATTTAGCTGCCTACCAGGGTTAACTCACAAGGATGATCCCTAAGTCATGCCATTTTTAGAGAACTCTGTTTTGAATCAAAGTAAACTAAAAGGCTTGGTCAGGCAAATGTGTTTACATAGGGGAAGCAGGAGTGAAGTAATAACCTCCACGATGGCAACCCTCATGTAGAAGACTAATGGAATCTGGTAGGTGGAAGGCCAAGGTTGCAACCTAACTAACTCTTCACTCGTGGGTGCAGGAAATCCCTTCTCCACACCTTATTCTCTGCAGCACATCTGTTTCTTAGAAGCCTGTACCTGACGGTTGGGCTTACACTGCTGTTTATATCTAATATTCCAGATTAATAATACTGCTTAGCTCTCAAAGAGGGTGGCAATATATTGCACTGTGCAGGTATGACTTACTTAGCAATTCTGACATGCTTATAGTGCAGGAATTCACTACAAGACTTTACAAAGCACACAAGGTTAGCAGCAGGTAGGGGTACTGCCAAGAAACAGTCCATCCTGCAGTGGCACTGGTGCTGACAGAAGTGACTATCCTTTGCACCCTGGATTAGCATGTAGATCTAAACTCCCAGGATGACAATGCAGCAGTTGGCACAATCTTTCATTTGAAGAGAAAAAAATAGAGGAACCCTAAGAAATGCAAAGTGTTAGTGCCAGCATTCTGCATAGCTATAAGCATTTTAATGACATTTTGTCCATGTAAAAAGGTTCCCTTAATAACAAGTATTTTTTTTTCCTTTCCTCTCCCAACTGTTACGTGTATACACACATCAAAGACTTTCAGTTCAGTTCAGTGATGGATTAGGTGAAGGCTGCTAAATGACAGATACATGTTTCTAAGGCACCAGTTCCATTTTCAGAAGCAATTCAGGTTTTCAGGGCTGTATCTGCAGAGGGGAGCTACGTGCATGAGTCTGACATATATTCACCACTGCTGTTTAGAAACCACTTGCATTACCCACTGACCCTGCGATTCTTTTAGGGCTTAAATTTCTAAAGGAATTTGGTTCTACATATGGAAAGCTTTATTTCTTTGCTGCTCTCTCAAACTTCCAACCCTCAAGTCCTCGGGTTTCCTGCACCATTAAGAAAGGTATGCAGGCACATGGGATGGGGCTCAGAGAAACCAATGCACTGTGTGCCCTAAGCAGCACAAAGAGAAGCATCTGCACAAGCAGAACACAGCGTAAGACCTGCTTCCTTCACGGTCATATACAGTTAAACTATACTTTTCAAAGCATCAGGTGCTTTTGTAAATGCTACAGCTGAATCCACAAACTGGTTTCTACTAACTTTATGTCACCATGCATAATTTTGCCCTTCTATAAAAATCTGTTTAAAAATTGCTCTTTTGAAAAAAAAAAGAAAAAGAAAAAAATTAAATTAAATGAAATAACAACCAGTTACCCCAACATATGATCAGTATTATCTTTTAA